>JBBUKS010484178.1:0-16171 GCA_038050645.1 Hedychium gardnerianum
TATTATATTTTTAATTAAGTGTTATTGTAATATTGTATTTTTAATTAAGTGTCATTGTTTGTTTTAAATAAAAAATAGTAAAATATTTTAATTATCATATAAAATTATTAATAAATTAAAATGTACCTTGATAATTAAATTATGAATAAGACAAATAGAATATTCTAAGGAATATACTTTTTTGGTGTAATAGGGTGTGAATGGATTGAAGTTGAAATTATGTTTGGTATTGAAATTATACTATTTTAGTATAAAAATTACACCAAATTTGATGATTATGATTAAAGATGATCTTAGCGTGTATATATATTATTATTGCGACTTTGTAATTTTCAATGTCAACTAACACTCCTTTATGTATATCATTCTTACTACTTCATTATACATTTAGATCTAGAATGTCAAATCTTTCGCATCTACTTAGACTAAATCCTACCCAACTTGTGTCTAGATTATTTTACGTAAAGTCGCAATTATTGCCTTTGCTTGGCACATCTAATTCACACAATAAATATAAGATATTTATGGTAAAAAATCAAAAAGAAGCGTTCCTAATTATTATTTTCGTTAAAAAGATATTTTTTTAAGTCAAAATAATATTTTAATATATTTTTATAATAAAATACTGTTAAAAGGATGGGAAGTTACTGTATAGAAAAAAATTACTTAAAACTTAATTGAGATCACTACAACTTTATCCAAATCAATCAACATGATAAAAACAATTTAATGTAAAAGCACTGCATAGTAATTTTGACAAAATTAAATTAAAAATAAAATATTAAACTGATTTATTTTAACACAGCTACACCATAACTATTATAATAACACTATGAATTTTCTTTTATCTTTTAAAAATATATTTTTAATAAAAATGATAATAAAATTCCCTTTTAATTCTTTTCCAAATATTTATACATATAACAGATTATGGAGTCCCAATTAACTTTGTATAATTTTAAAAATATTAAATTAAATTAATTAAAACTTGATTAATTAAACATAACTAGCTACTTAAACTCCGACCGGATATTCGTGGATAACCTATCCATTGTCTTCCATGCAATACAATGAGAGGCGCTCCACATTCCATGCAATGTTATTCTGGCGGAACATTGGAACCAAACCCTTTCCCTTCCTTATCCCTCGCCCTATTTAAATTTTCTCCATCCTCCTCTTCCAAACCCTTCTCCCTCTCCCCTCCTCCCTTTCACTTCCCCTCCTCCTGCTCGGATCCGCGAGGGCCATGCCCTTCGCCCACTACTCAGTAAACACCTGATACAGCGTCGCTGCCTCCTCATGGAAGTAGTAGCTCCGCTGTTCAAGTCTTCCGCCGCCGCTTCCGCCGCCGCCACTTTGTTCAATTCAGGCGAAGTCAAGTTCGCGCTCCGGGTGTCCTCCTCCCTTGTACTCTACCTCCCCCTCCTCTCTCGTCACTTTACACGGCTGTATGTGGTCTTTTGATTTCTCGTGCTTAACGTAGGTGTTGTGTCGGAGGATTGGCTTCGGCCGTCAAAATGCTTCCTTTATGTGGCCTGTGCTGTTCGCCCGACCTTTGACCATCGATCTGGCCCACGGTTGCGGTGGTTCTGGATCGAAACGGAGAGCCCGCGGACCTGTGATGGCAGCAGCGAAGAAGACGTCTGATGGTAATCGACACTCGCTCAACGTTTTCTACCTTCTGATAAAATAGTGTTTTTGATTGGCTCGGCATTAGAATGCTTTGAAATGAAATTAGTACTTGAGTTTAATTTAGTCAACTGTTGGTTATAATGGCGATCTCAGGCAAAAGCCAGCCAACTACTTGAAAGGTGTGATCTTGTTTGAATGTAGTATGTTTCTATGTGTAATTTTCACATCGATATTGGTCTTAAAAGGTGGAATTAAAGAGGAGGGAAAATATAAGCACACAGTAGACTTGCCCAAGACCACCTTTGGGATGAGAGCTAATGCAGTGGTTAGAGAGCCAGAGATCCAGAAGTTGTGGGAGGAGAATCAGGTTTTCAAGAGAGTATCAGATAGAAATACTGGGGTGAGCTACTCTGGCTGAATTTTTCTTCATCTTTTCCCATTTTTCATAAAATCTTGTAGATGGTTAGAAATAGTTTGAAATTGTTGGAAGTCTTGATACCTGATTGCTTGGGCAGAGGAACTTTGTCCTTCATGATGGCCCACCTTATGCAAATGGTAGTCTGCACATGGGTCATGCTCTAAATAAGATTCTGAAGGACATTATCAACCGATACAAGGTACCATTAGCCTTTGATTTTTGTATTTATCTGTCTTTTAATTTTTTTTTCTTAGATATTTTGCTATGCTAATGTTTGTTCAGATGTTACTGCTTAATTAACTCAATGAAAATGTGTGATATTCAAATTTCCTAGTAACCATTTTGCTTAAGTTGTGTAGTAAGGCAATCTAAATTCGAAAAAGAAATCAAGATACAATAACCTAGCTTTTATTATAATAGTGGTATAGGCTTCTTTTTAGAGATAGTGTTCCTAGAGTAGGCAGTTGTAAAACTGTCACATAGAAAAGCAACATTTTTAAATTAGCCTATGCATGGAAGCCCCTAGGAGGAGGTTGTATAAATACTAATTACTAAGTAGCTTTCTACTTGGAAGCTGTTGATCACTAGGAAGCGCTTTTAGGTTCAAGTTTTCACGTGGAAAGGAAATATTTAGAGAAAGAAACAGGACAGGGAAAAATTTCCTTGGAGCGTAGAAAAGAGGGGAGGAAAATTTAAATTTTAAAAATTATTTGTTAAAAACACAAAAAATAATTTCAATTCAAGATAATTAAGAAAAAACTATTTATTTATTTTTTCAAAAAAATCATATGGGTTGTATTCTGCCTAAATTATGTTTTTCACTTGATTTGGGAAGAAGCCAAAAGTTGTATGACAGGCAAAATAATCTCTCACAGCATCCTTCCCCGTGTAGAAATGGAGGGAAAAGCCACTTGGGGAATTAGTTCCCAGGTTTGTTTCTAATGCAGTTTCTTTTCACCGTGGGAAATGTTGGTGTAATCGTGCCTTAAGTGTATTGAACATATGCACTGGTCCAGACACAAGAAGGGACATGCAAAATAAACTCCAGACACCTAGATTTAGAACCTCTTTGTTTGTTCTTTGGCTTGATGCTCCTGAAGTCTCAAAATTTGAAAAACTTATTGTTTAAAAGTGTATCGAACATATGCACTTAGCCACTTAGAGGTTAATTACAGAATCACAATCAAACATCCCATTGGAGATCTTTTTGGTGGATTTGCTAAAAACGGTGTTATAAATCCCTCACATTGTCCATCTTCACAAAAAGTATGTGTGCTTATACATGTGTATTTCTCTATGAATTTGCGGATACTGATTAAAAAAGATAAATTGGTTTATTGCCTCTTAATTTGCAAGTGCTTTATCATGATTGTTTTGCTTGGTGGTTTCTGTATTATTAACCTGTGCTTTTGCTCCAGCTTCTTTGTAATTTTAGAGTCAACTTTGTTCCTGGTTGGGATTGTCACGGCCTTCCAATAGAATTAAAAGGCAAGTTCCACATCCTTAGCACACTTTTTTTCTCTCGCCGTGTTGGTTAAATTAGTGAAGTAACTATCTCTCATAAATTTCATGTGTTATGACTTGCCTGTAAACCTCTAGAATCATGCATTTCACAGAAAGCTAATTACCTATCTATTTTTAGCATTTGCACAATGACGATATGAATTGTTATATTGTTGAATTTCTTGTCAAGTATTGTAAATATTTTAAATTCATGCGCAAAGCGAAAGTTAAACATTGATTTCCAACAGTAGGTGATACTCAGTTGGACCTTTTTTTTATCAACATTGCATCGTAGATTGTGATTTTTGAAATTATGGCTGAGGGGTATAGTTGTGAAAGTGTGGTATGTGACAATACAATTCCAACATTTCATGTAAGCTGATATAGGAATGTTCACAGTTTTAGATATCATGCCATCCGCCAATACTGGTGGCAAGCTGTGTTCCACTCTTCTAGTGAGATGCTGGCACAGTCTGAGATGTAGCACACCTGGGAACCTGTGACAAAGGCAGAAGGCTGCAATTTCAGCAGCAATTTTAATGGATCTGGCTTGGCAAACTTCTAGATAGGCTTCTCCTTCCTCCCCTCCTCTCACGCTGCTAGGTCTGCAGTTGCTCCCCCTTCTCCGGTGTTGATAGGCATCACAGTCGGTATGCTAACATGATACCTGGTCTGGGACTGATTGTCTGACTCAGAATGAAACTTAAAGCTTGCAATATTATACACAAAGCAACTGCGGGATGAGGATGCAAGTATTTTTGAAAATGAATCAAATGAAGGTGTAAAGTATTCATCTCTGTACTATCTGGTAGCTATATGTACACTGTTTGGTAATGTCATAGTGTATTGAGAGTCTACTACTTATCCTTGGCTGGATTGTTGAAAAAAAAATAATAGTCAATTGCTATAAAATGTTTTATAGATGCAACTTTCCTACTTTTGGTGTATCTGTAGAACTCTTCTACATCGTATTTCCTTGTGTATTTGTTTTAGCTGTTATTACTTTGCCATCTGGTAAAGCAAGAAGACATGATATATATTTCCTTTTCAAAGAGAATGTTATTATTTTTATGATCAATAATCACCAACAACCACGTAACTTTTTAGTCTGAATAATTGATTTAAATTATAAACCACGTTTTTTTTTCCTAGATTGCATTTAGTAAAATTGCATCTATTGTTTGTTTGTTTTTCTTGTTTTTGCCTCTTATAGACATATCTAACTTTTGTACAATCCCTTCTGCAATGACCTTTCACTCAATTTTATATTGCTCAGTTCTGCAGTCTATGGATGAAGATACTAGAAGGGAGTTAAAGCCTTTGAAGCTGAGAGAAAAGGCTGCAAAGTTTGCAAAACATACTGTTAATATTCAGATGAACTCTTTTAAGGTAAATTTTATCTCTCTCACTTTTCATAACTACACTATTTATGTTAAATTTACATCCAAGGATCTTTCATATGCTACTACTACATTTGAGTTACTTGCATGTTTTTTGTATATAGTTAATTCTTGTAAGTTGACAGCGTTTGGGGGTATGGGCTGATTGGGATGCACCTTATCTAACCCTTTTTCCAGAATATGAAGCCGCACAGGTTGGTAGTAATTTGCCATTCACTTGTTTCGCCTTTTATTTTTCAGTTGACTATGTTTTGAGTTTCCAGAAAAACGACAGACATTTTCACTTTCTGAAAATAGTGATTCAGCTCTTAAACAGGGATTTTTTGACATTGTTTTGGTGTGTGATCATTGTTTAAATAACTGTAACGTCAAAACTGCTGAGATTGACGAGCCTTGCTTGATGATTTTTTATATCTAACACCATTATGCTTGCCATCTAATTTTCTATGTTAAGACCTTGAAATATGCCTGACTGTGGTGTACACTATAATTACAAGCTAATTAGTGGTGATCATATAAATCTCCATACGACTTGTTGATTTTCATGTTTACCTATTCAAATTTCATTTTTTTTAATCCGTACAAATTTAAGGACGTGCCAATATATCATTGTAATTAATGTAGATTAGATAATCACCATCATCATTGAGTTGCCCTAGTCTTTGTTGGAGGTCAGTTAATATAGACTAGTTAATCTAGGAGTGGGAAAAATACTGAAATTTTCGGTATATCACACATACCGTACCGAAATATACCGAATTATATTGAAAATCTGGTATATCAAAAATTTCGGTACAATATTATACCGTACCGCCGAAAAGTTTTGGTACGGTATCGTTATGCAATTTAATAGTTTGGTATTGGATATACCGTATCGATATTGGAATTTGAGTGTAAACGATATAGAATTTATACCATACCGAAAACAGTATACCGAAAATCAGTATACCGAAATTTCGGTATACCGAAATTTCGGAACGGGTATGATTTTTCTGTGTATCGAAGTTTTTGGTATGACATACGGTATGAGATTTCGGTATGAACCAGCTCTAAGTTAATCATCAACACATTTTTCAATTTGATGTTAATGTATTTGCAAATAAAATATATTTTTTGTATTCATGAAAGCATAATTAACATAAGTTTTTATTTTAATTTATGTTGATAGAATAAAATTATTTATCATAGAAAATTCAGTTAATATTAACTTAATAAAACTAAACATATATTGAGTATTTAAGAATTTATTATTTATTTTCAATTATCAGCATTCATTGTCAAGCTAGATAAATAATTTTTTCTTGAAGCAGTTGAAAATTGGTGCAAAATTAAAATATAGGTAATATCATATATGAAATTCTAACACTTTTTATTTGGCAAATATTATTTTGTTAATTAAAATTTTCTATTTTCAGGTTGTAGTTTTTAGAAAATAAAATAAATCCATTAAACAATGAACATAAAATGTAAATTTTATCACTTCATTCATCTCTAGTAATTTCTTATGTGTCAAAAAAATTGCCCCCGGGGCAATGGTGCAATAGTTAGGTCCTCCAATGGATAACCAAGGTATCTAAGGTTCGAATCTTAGCTGCGGTGCATTGCAAGGGATTTTTCCTCTAGTGAGAAGCGGGTCTAGGAATGTTGGCTATATGGATGAGCCTCCATTAGCGCTTCCTGATTTACCCCAGTAGCCGATGGAAAATTTTCGTGGGGCCGGGCCGGTTATCTAGTTAATCATTTTTTTATGTGTCAAAAAATCATTCTAAAATTTATTTTATTTCTCTTTTCAGCTTTCAAATTCACTTTTCCAAGAAATGAAAATTAAAAAATCTTTCCTGCTAAACACATTATAAATATGTAAAAGCCCTACTTATAATAATCTTAACAGATTGATATTGATTGTGACGTCTATTTGTAGCTCTCATTGTCATCACCTATTTTGAAATAATTGATGCTGATTGATCAATGTCTTCATTTTTCATTGTTTTTTGTTTTGTTTCTTGACATACCCATTCTGCATGAAAAGGTTTGGGGATGGAGAGTTGATTTTATTGGTAGCTTATCTGGATGAATACTATTAAAGATGTATTGATAATTGGAGACTATGGTCCGATGACACTTTTCTATAGCTTCAATGTTCCAAACAGATCCAGTCATATTGTTAATATTTTCCTGAATATTCCATTCTCTTTATTTGTCTTTGGTAGATAGAAGTTTTTGGCAAGATGGCTCTCAAAGGATATATTTATAGGGGTCGAAAACCTGTTCACTGGAGCCCATCCTCACGCACAGCTTTGGCAGAGGCTGAATTGGAGGTAAATTACTGGTGATTAGATGGTTATCTTTGAGCTTTTAAGTTCTTTCTTTTCTTTTCATTAATTCCTTTGTCGACTATCTTCATCTACACTTGAGTTCTTGTCTGTGGCTTCCCTGATAACAAACTATTATTACAAGTAAACAAAATGTTAGAGAAACAAATATGCCTAACCTCTGTAGTTCATTCTTTCCTTGCATAAATTCAGTAAATAGTCTCATTCACAATATATTTACATGCAAATAATATTTTTGCTGTATTCATCTCTGTAATTTATCCTCTTCTTAGATTTCCTCATCTTAATTGGATAGGCACGTTTACTATGAATGCAAAACCCATCTTTTTCTCATGTTTTTTTAACATTGTTTCACTCGATTTATCTTTCAGCGTAGTTAATTTCAAGTCATGATTATTAATGTATTCAGTTCTCCTTCCTATTGGCAGTTGTTAACCCCCTGACACCTTGCATGACATGTCAATCACAGAAACATCATACACCCCTTTCCATTTTGACCACCTAGCTTTTGTTACACAAACAAATGGTAGAGCGGGCCATTTGTATGAACCAAAGTGAGTGTAAATTTCAGCATATTGAACTAACCATTTTCAGCTGTTAAGCTTGATACTGATCTAAACTACACAAAATTGCTGAATCCTCATAGAAATAGTGTTTGGTTCAATAAATATTGGTCTTTATGGCAAACAATAAATGTTAGTCACTTTAGCAAGCTTGACTGTGATTCAACTCTTTTCTAGGACTGTATTCTTTCTAGAAGCTAATAGAGTAATCCATCCAATAAGTATCTATGTTGCTGTATAAAAGGATTATATGGTATCATTAGAATTAGATCCATAGATAGCTGATTATTAAGAAAACATTAGGAATTTCAACCATCTAGTGCTAGGCAGTCACAGACTAGATAATGCCTAAAAGGATTATATATATCATTGAATTTGTCAAAGAGTGATATGAAAGAGAAACAAGAGTATTACAAAGAAAATGTTAAAATTAGGAAAAAATGGAAAAGAGTGTAATAGAAAAGAAGACAAAGAAACGGGTAAAATTTGTTTCATTTTTATTTAATGCTCTTCATTCCTATCCTTTTTTTTGAATCTTGCTACAGTCCGACTGGTACATCTACAGCTGAACCCATACTCATCTCCACTTGTGAAACCAGATTAATTCTATGTGCATGCTCTATTATATCATATGCTAATAGTAGTCTTTTCTCTTCTCTTTCTTTCTGGTCAGTCACCATCCTTGCTTGAGATTCTGGTAGCAGAACCATTTGTAGCTTTCTTTCTGTAAAACAGTGGGTATTCGATAAGACTGAAAAGCTCTCTCCTGAGTTATACTTAAGCCTTTGGTTATTGTGTAGGTCTTATATGAAGGTCCACATGATTTCAATATATATGGTGCTCACCTTTGTTGGTTTTCTTCTCTGAAGGCTTGTAGTTTAATTGATCAATGATTCTTATCTCCATTTTTTCTTCTATTTATTGTAGTATCCTGAGGGACACATTTCTAAAAGCATATATGCTACTTTCAAGATCATTAGTGCATCCTCAGCTTCACCTCAGTTATTTGAGGAATTTCTTCCAGATTTGTACTTGGCCATATGGACAACTACCCCTTGGACTATTCCAGCAAATGCAGGTAAGGCTTTATAGGCTTAATATTTTTAAGATAAAGTTCAGTTTACATGGTGACTTTGTCAGAAGGAACCAAATTCGAGTAATAAATCATTTATCAGAAGGAACCAAATATTATCTGAAAACTCATGTGGAAGTGCTTCACTATGTAGAGAGTGAGAGTAGTTCATGTATTGCAAGGGATGGAGAAGAGAATAATTAATTTCTTTTCCACTTCAAGAGTATAGGGTGCTATTTATTTAAGCTATTTATACTTGGGTATGATTATTTGACATGGATGTGGATCCAAATGTCCTATATGGTATTTCTAAATATTTTGGATGGATCCAATGTTGAATTTGGATGGAGAAATTCTCATCTAGATGATTTCTAGAATACTCTAAAATCTGAAACCAACTCACATCGGTACTTCTCCATTGTTTTCAAATATTATAATATTAGCATTAGTGTTCTAAATGATTAGTTTTATTAATGAAATTATACTCATGAATCCTAGAAATAAGGACAAAGCTCTGGAAGTTTTTGTTGTTGTGATATGATTCTTCTAGTAGGAAATGATCTCAATCTCAATGTCAGCAATATTTATTCTGAATTCTCAGCTGTTGCTGTCAATCCTGAGCTTGAATATGTGGTTGCCGAATTACATCATGCTCCTGAAGATGTTACAGTACCTTTGAGGAAGCAAACAAAAGCTGGCAGTTTCTTGAAATTTAGTGATACAAAGCGTTTTGTGATTGTGGCATCAGAACTTGTACCTGCACTTGAATCTAAGTGGGGGGTGAAGTTTGCAGTGCGTAAAATTTTCCCGGGATCAAGTCTAGAAAATTTCAGGTTGAGGCTTTTACATAATAGTTTTTATATATCTCGACTGTTTAATTTATAACTATACGAATTACATCAGCGCATGATCTACTACTGTATGGTGATCCATGATCAAACAATGAAGGTCTTGTAAACAACCTACACGAAACTATTGCCTGTGACAAATATGCTGCCAGAAGCCATTGTGTAGTTTTTGCAGAAATTATATTTGTTGAAAATGTGATGTAGGTATGCTCACCCTCTAAGTGGCAAGGAATGTCCTGTAGTGCTTGGTGGAGACTATATCACAACTGAGTCAGGAACTGGGTTAGTTCATACTGCTCCCGGTCATGGACAAGAAGACTATATAACTGGCTTAAAGTATGGACTACCTATTATTTCTCCCGTGGATGATGAAGGAAAGTTTACTGAGGAAGCTGGTGAGTTTAATGGCCAGGAAGTTCTTGGGGCTGGTAATGTTGCTATTGTGAAGTATCTGGAGGAACAATTATCACTTGTTCTGGAAGAACCATACAGTAAGTTCCCTTGTCATGTAGTTATATCTTTTTGTATGATCAGATTTTTAAGTCTATGTTTATCCTATCAATATTATGGCTTTTTTTAGAGCACAAGTATCCTTATGATTGGAGGACAAAGAAACCTACAATATTTAGAGCCACTGAACAATGGTTTGCGTCTGTTGATGGCTTCCGAGACATGGCTATGGATGCAATTGGTAAAGTAAATTGGATTCCTACACAGGTATTATAATTTTTTGTCTGGCGAATAAGCAAGCATGAGCTTTACACTTCTTTTCATTTTAAAAAAAAATATAATTAAAAGGGTCTTTTGTATCTCCTCCAACTTTGTTCTATTGACTGCTTGATGTAATAATTTACTTTTTTGCTTATATATATATATATATATATTCCTTTTTGTTAATTGTAAAGCATTTCCTTTGCTCAAATCACTCAGAACAATCAAGTCTTAAATTCTTTTATGTACCTTAACTTGAAAGGTAAATATGCTATTTTCTTATCAATGCTACTTAACTTGTAAACTCATTTTCTAAGTACATTATACATAAGCCAAAGGACCTTATCTTGAAACATTAGTTACTGTCTTTCATTTTCTTCACTTGTATGAGACTATGAGTAATGGGATTAATGAGCTCTTGTTACTCAAGCTTGACTTTTTTTGAGAGCACTAGTCATGGTGAAAATTGGACAAGGAACTTCATCAGGTCATACAGGATTGCTGACAGATTATTCTTAGTGAAATCAAGAAAATTGTATAGAGAAAGAAACAAAGTAGAAACACAGGAGGAAGAAGAAGTGGAGGGGGAAGAAAATACCTACCTATAACCAAGCTGTGAAACCACTGCGAGGTATTCGTGGGCAGCTGTAGGCAGGGCAGCAATCGTGAGATGGGGAAGTGAGCAGGTGAAAAAAGTGAAGCCTGTGGGAGGGGATTCAGGAGATTTGTGAGACTTGGGAACATTTGCTATATAATACTAGTAAACTGATTAGGTGTAAAGAGACATTCACGTGAGCAATGTTCTGAAAATCGGACTGTACAGGCTGCTTAACCGGGAAGCAGAGGCTAGTTTGGTATGATGAATTAGCGGACATTCATGGGAGTTGCAGGATTGAAAATCTTCTTGTATAATACTAACCTATACTCTGGTGCTAAAGTTTGTTGTCCTAACAATTATATCATTATTTTATCTTTGATGACATGTATAATAATTGCCAGGCGAAGAACAGAATTGTTGCTATGACTTCTAGCCGTTCTGATTGGTGTATCTCACGGCAAAGAACTTGGGGAGTTCCAATTCCTGTTTTTTATCATGTTCACTCTAAAGAACCGCTGATCTCTGAAGAAACCATTGCACATGTTAAAGGTAGTGCAATTTTTTTAAGAACAATACTTTTATAGGATGCTCAAAACTGCTCTCCTGTATTCTGTTAGTAAGCAATCATGTGTGTTGTATTTCCACATCTTCTGCAATTCATGCTGGAATTTTGTTTGTTGCACTCCTGTGTTTGGATTGTTTGTGTTGCTGCTTAGCATGGCCCATTCTTCCATATTCCAGAAATTGTCTCTGGTTAGCACATTTTATCTTTTTCATGCTGCTTATTATAGTTTAATTTTTCTATTTTCCAGATATAGTGTCAAAGAAGGGTAGCGATGCCTGGTGGTACATGTCAACCGAAGACCTTCTTCCTGAGAAATATCGGCAAAATGCATTAGAATACTACAAAGGAACTGATACAATGGATGTTTGGTTTGACTCTGGTATGCAATTCTGGTATACAAATTGTGGCATTCTAAAATAATATTTCATTTTACATGGGCCTAATTTGTTGGCTCCTTTCAAGGATTATTTGCATATCAATTTGAAGATATTTCTTCGGCTTCAATTTTGTATTGTTGTTCTTGGCAATATGAGAGGGGATATAATAGCTTGAGCACCGGCAGTTATTAGCATCCACTTGTAATATGAGATAGTTGCTAGTATCATCCTAAATATTGGCTTTGGTTCTAAATCAATTAGTCATATATATTATAGCTATGAAAAATGGATAGAAGATAACAACCTGATGTAGCACAAGGGGAGATTAGAGTGTTGGGCAGTTTGGGAAGTAGAAATCTAGAATAAAGTGGCAAAGGAATGTAGAAACTTAAGTATCACACCTAAAGATTCCTAGGCATCACACCATAAGGGGATTGTATCACACAACCTAGGAGAACTCTCAAAATATTGATATCTATTCATCCCCCTGCATTACAACAGTACACACATTTATACTAGGGCTCAAGCAACATAAATGCTAATAGATGGACTCATTGAAAACACAAAGGACTCATAAAGACATAGGAATATGCTACAATTTTCCAAGCATGGGAAATTAAAGCATATTGGAATTGTTGGTAATTGAATGCTGAATTTTGACTTCAACGCTTTGGAATTGATGAACTTTATATCATTTCCCAAGTAGGTTTATCATTTTCCAAGACATGCCAAATTAATAGTGGAGTTTTAGAATCTTTATTCCTATGCTTATAGACTTTTAATGGAGTTTACCACTTGTCTCCATCAACTCTCCCCGGGTGAGAAAAACTCATCCTTGAGAGTTAAAAGCATGGAATCTTTCATAACGGTCTCTATTTAGCAGTTGGAATTCATCATCAGTAATCTATGTGCATTCAGAAAGGGGTCGTGTCTTCCATTTGATAAGATACTTTTGA
This sequence comes from Hedychium gardnerianum, assembly GCA_038050645.1. Taxonomy (NCBI): domain Eukaryota; kingdom Viridiplantae; phylum Streptophyta; class Magnoliopsida; order Zingiberales; family Zingiberaceae; genus Hedychium; species Hedychium gardnerianum. The sequence goes on from JBBUKS010484178.1 coordinate 12,977, forward strand.
TAACCGCTTCCCTTTTCAGACACAATTTGATGATCAATTACATCTTCAATGTCGTCTTTCATTGTTTGAATTGATGGCAAATAAGCATTATGTGCATTACTTGTCATAACATCTTCATGTCCAGAATATAAAGTGAGATCCTCAATGTTGAAGACATCTTCATGTCCATATCTGCTGGTAGCTCAAGGACATAAGTATTAGAGCTGATTTTCTTTAAAATTTTATAAGGTCCAACATTCCTTGAATGAAGTTTCTTATAAACCCCTCTTGGATATCGTTCTGGCTTTATACGAACCATAACCATATCGCCTTCTTGAAATTCAGCAAACCTCTTTTTCAAATCAGCACGTGTTTTATATCTTTCATTGCTTAGAGCAATTTTTCGCATCATCATGCATATCTTGTATGTGTTTGCTAAAAGCATCTGCTTCAGCACTTGGTCTTGCCTCCACTAGAAAAGGAACCAAATCAATTAGTTTTCTAGGAAGTATACCTGTAACAATTTCAAATGGGCTGTGATCTATTCACCGAACTATTATATGCAAACTCAGCCATAGGAAGAATTTGATCCCATGTGGTAACATGATCTCCAACCAAGCAATGAAGTAAATCACCCAAACTTCTATTGACTTCCTCTGTCTGACCATCTGTTTGAGGGTGAAAAGAAGAAAACTTCAACCTTGTATTCATCAATTTCCATATGGTTCGCCAAAAGTAGCTTGTGAACTTCACATCTCGGTCAAAAATAATTGTTAATGGTAGCCCATGAAGGCGAACAACTTCCTTGAAGAAAAGTTTAGCAATGTGAACGTCTGATGTCTTTGAACATGGAATGAAGTGAGCTATTTTTGAAAATCAATCCACCACTACAAATATAGAGTCGTGTCCTCTAATGGTTTAGACAAACCAAGCACAAAATTCATGCTTAGATCTTGCTAAGGTTTGTGTGGCACATGTAGAGGCATATATAAACCAGTATTTTTTTCTTTCTTCCTTTAGATAATTGGCATGTGTGACATTGGGAGACAATCTTGGCCACATCCTTCTTAAGGCTAGGCCAAACGGTCTTCAACCATTGCAATGGTTTTATCCCTTCCAAAATGACTTGCTGCCCCTACAGCATGTAACTCCCATATCACTTGTTCACGAAGAGAAGTATTAGGCAAACAAAGTCGAGTTCCCTTAAAGAGATAATAACCATGCAATGAAAAATCTGAGAAATTTCCATGCTGTCCTGCAGTTATATCAGCAAATATATTGCTGAAATCTTTACGCAAAGGATAGTCTTTCTTAAGTAGTTCAAATCCCACTACTTGTATTGCCATAGAAGAAAGAATATATATCACTCTACTAAGTGCATCAGCTGCTTTGTTTTCAACGCTAGATTTATGTTTGATTATAAAAGTGTATTCTTGTAAGAAAGAGACCCACTTCCCATGTCGATGACTTAATTTTTGCTGAGAATTGATATATTGAAGAGCTTGGTGATCAGAATATAGAACAAATTCTTGTGGAAGGAGGTAATGTCACCAATAACGCAAAGCTTGAATTACTGCATAAAATTCTTTATTATAAGTGGAATATCATTGTTTCACCTCATTCAACTTCTCACTAAAATATGCAATAGGATGCCCTTCCTATCTTAATACGTCTCCAATTCCGACATTAGATGCATCACATGCCACTTCAAATACCTTTGAAAAATCTGGTAGTCGAAGAATAGGTGCTTCAACCAATCTTTTTCTTACTTCTTGAAAAGCTTGTGAAGCTGTGTTGTGTTGGTCCAAACAAATGAGGCTTTCTTCATGCAATCAGTTATAGGAGCCATAATAGTGCTGAAATTTTTGATAAAACGCCTATAAAATGTTGCGAGGCCATGAAAACTTTTGGTTTCTTGTAATGTCCTAGGCAATGGCCACTCTAGGATGACTTTTACCTTACTAGGATTTGCCTCTAATCCTAGATGAAACCACGAAGCCCAAGAATACCACAAAGGATGTCATAAAGGAACATTTCTTTAAATTTATATAGAGCTTCTCTCTACGAAGAATCCTCATGACTTGTTGCAAATAGATAAGAGGATCTTCTTTATTCTTGTTGAAAATTAAGATATCATCAAAATAAACAACAAGAAATTTTCCGATAAATGGTTGTAGTACCTGATTCATAAAGTGCATAAATGTGCTAGGATCATTGAAAAGACCAAAAGGCATGACAAGTCATTCATAAAGGTCATCTTTAGTCTTGAAAGATGTTTTCCATTCATCTCCTGGCCTTATGCATATTTGATGATACCCACTTTTCAAATCAATTTTTGAAAAGATATAAGAACCTGCCAACATATCCAACATATCATCAAGGCGAGGAATTGGGAATCGATATTTGATAGTGATCTTATTGATCGCACGACTGTCAATGCACATGCGCTAGCTATCATCTTTTTTTGGTGTTAATAATGCAGGGACAACACATGAGCTTAAACTTTCCTAAATGAAACCCTTAGACAATAATTCTTCCACTTGCTTCTTTAATTTTGCATGACCACTTGAATTCATTCGATAGGCCGGTAGATTGGGTAGTTGTGAACCTGGTACAAAATCAATAGCATGTTGAATTTTACGCATTGGTGGAAGCTCATTAGGTAATTCTTCTGGAGCCACATCATAAAGTCATTTAATAACATAGTGATTTAAGGAGAAAATAAAGAAACTTCAAGAGCAGATACTTCTTTGATCATAAGAGCATATATAGTAGAACTTTCTCTACTATCCTGCTAAAAATTTTTCTGTCAGAACGTGAAGAGATGTTCCACTATTACTAGCATTCTTTGCCTTCTTTTGCTTGTTTTTCTTCATTTCAGCAGTTTGTATTGATTTTAATAATACTTTCTTGTTGTTGAACTTGAAAGTGTATGTGTTCTCCTTTCCGTAATGATGCACATCTCAATTGTATAGCCAAGGTCTCTCAAGAAGTATATGAGTTACTTTCATAGGAATAAGATCGCACCAAATAGAGTTATTATAATTTTCACACGAAAGAGAAATAAGGCAGCGTTGTGTTACCAGAATAGTTGTGTTATCGATCCATCCGACCTTGTATGGCTGGGGATGTGGCTGCGTAGGAAGCTTGAGGCGCTCTACCATAGATGTTGAGACAACATTCATACAACTTCCTCCATCAATGATAAGCTTATGT
>JBBUKS010484188.1:0-16170 GCA_038050645.1 Hedychium gardnerianum
TTATATGGTAAGGAAGTTCAATAATTTTTTTAAAACTAATAATTTTAACAAGTCACAGGCCAAGAAGCTTCTACGGGAAAAAAGAAGAGTAAAATGCTACAATTGTGATGAAGAATGACACATCAAGGATAACTGCCCCAAGATGAAGAAGAAAGAAAAGGAGAAAGGACCAAGTAGAACCAAGCATCGATACCTAAAAGCTATGTGGGACGACTCAACCTCAGAAGAGTTTGAAATTGAAGAATATGCTGAACTAGCCCTAACTGCCAACTACCAAGAAGAAAACATTGATGAAAGGGGAGCTACTTCAGAAGAAAGCAGCAGTGAAGGGGGAGCGTCTAACTTCGAATCTGACACGGTAAGTGAGGCATGTCTTCTACCCCTGACCAGTTATATAAAGGCATAAAATTAATGTCTAAATTAATGTATAAATTAAGGACTAAATATGTGGCTTTAAAAAAGGATAATGTTAAATTAAAAATTAATTTGGCAAATGGATGTCCATTAGTAGAATTTGATAGAATTCAAAATGAAAATACAAAATTAAAAGAAGAAATTAAAAAATTAAAGAAGAAGCATGCATTCTTAAATTCAAATAATCTTCATGTTCCAAATTTTAGAAATTATAGAGGACTAAGTTGATATTAAGAAATTTACATGGGTCAAATTAGAAAGATGTCACATATCGATATTCCTAAAAAATATTTAATAAATCCAGTAGATAGAAATTTATTTTGGGTTTCAAAATCTGTTCTGACTTATTAGATTAACTTTTTATATGCATGATAAAAAATAAAAATGTTCGATTTATTAACATTTTTTTTTGTAAACTTTTCATTATCATCATTCTATTCAAGTAATTTTTCAAGTTTTTGTGTAATATTTTCCCCCTAATTTTTGATGTGATCAAAGGGGGAGAATAGGGAGTTAATTTTGAGTTAATTTGTAATTTCAACTTTATATTATGTTTACCCTAACTTGAACTCGGGTTGATGCACATCAAAAAGGAGGAGATTGTAAGTACCCCAAGATAATTTTAATGTGATCAACCGAGTTAGGTTAGGTCATGTGTTGTTCTGATTCTTGTGTCTAAGTATGCAAGAACTTAGGAACACAAGAAGTCGAGCGAAAGATGCAGTGGACGAGAATGATGGCAATGGAAGCGAGTCGACGGGCTTGGTGCATCCAAGGGATGAGAAGCTGCGGAAGAGTACACCGGTGAAGCGAGAAGGACGCGGTCCAAGAGACATGAGGCGAGAAGGACGTGGTCCGAGGGATGAGAAGCCAGGGAGGAAGCCTGTTCAAGGAGAAAGCCTGAGTTGGGTTCGGGTGAGCTCAACTCTGGACGGCTGGACAATCACCCAAGGTGACCAGAGAAGACCCGAGACGCCTATGTGACTTGAAGGAGCCTCGGAAGAAAAGGCGTGTGAGGCACCTCGGTTCGATGGAGGCACCTCAAGCACCGACTGATGGAGGCGCCCCCAATCCTTGGAGGCGCCCCACCCGCTATTTGGAAGAACGTGCCTCAGACTAATGGAGACGCCCCCGTTCATCGAAATCATCGCAGAAGACCCGCCGCAGCGGATCAGATCTGGAAGCTGAGTCAACTCAACCAAGGCGCTCCCATAGTTGTCAGATCACCAATGGATCAGTTTCAATCTATTGGAGATGCCCCCAATCAATGGAGGTGCCCCCGTGACTGTCACGTCAGCAAAACGGTCATCTCGACCGATTTGCTATAAATACAGGTTGTGACCTCCTGTTTTTGACAACACAATTGTATTTTCAATTCCACATTCTTAGTCTTGTACGTCAACGCTGTAAAGAGGCTACTCCGCCGAAAGGAGCTGTTTTAGTGGAGCTTTTAACTGCCTTGGATTAACAACCTCCCTGGTTGTAACCAAGTAAACCCCTTGCACCTCTTTTCTTTTATGTTTAATTTATTTTTTGATTAACTAGTGTGTCCTTGCTTAAGTAAGAAGCAAGAGAATAATATAATCTTTATTTGCAGGTTTGTCCAACCCCTCTAAACCGGTCAAACCGTTCTAACAATAGTGAGTGTAGGAGAGGCAATGCCAAGCTGTCACATCTAAATACCCTGAACATCACAGATTGAGAATAGATGAGGGAGCTGCCACCTTAGAATAAAATTACCATTCTAGCTGCTGTGCTAAAAAGAAGCATCAGGATTACTACCTGCTGTAATACTTATTCAAAGATCTCTAAAATACCAAATGTCTTTCCAAGTAGAAGATCACATCCAGTTTGGAGAAGCTTCTTCCCAAGGCCTTTTAATGAAATATGCATGCTGTACTATAGGTCTCCATAGTGCCCCCGAGTGCATGATGAAAAACCACCATCAATGACATAGAAGAGCCAAGTTGTAGTGTTTCAAGCTAATAATTCCATGACCACCCACAGATGTAGGTCTATATACCAAATTCCAAGAAGCCAAGTGCTGAATCATGGGAGAGCTAGTGTTGTGACCACAATGCCAAAAGGAAGCTCCCTTTATCTTTGATACCAAGGTGATATAGAAATAGTTGATGCTCACAAGCAAAGAATTTCCAGCATAGAATTTTTGAAAGAGAATTATAAGGTCTACCTTGATGAGATTCCACAAGCCAATAGGAATTCTTTGTTGAAGTTGTCTGGCCATGGGCTTTTTAGTTTCTAAGATCCACAAGAGCATCATGAATCAGTGAAAGGTGAGATTAAAAATTCTAAAGGCTTGTGATGGAAGGATCAAATAGCATGAATGAGTTAGTGTAGGATTACCCATTCACTTCAAAATGTGCTCTTAGAAATCTAATAGTATATGACTGGTATCTTGAAGTTAAAAATCCTTCTTATCACCATTAGAATACAACAACCAGGCCTTATCTCACTAGGTGGGGTCAACTATATGGATCCTTCTATGTCATTGGGCCTTCTCTATCCCCTATTATATTATCATTTATATTTAAATAAATTTTATCTTGTTTTGTTGTTGCTAACTAAGACTTTTTGTTCTTCCTCTTCCTCGTTTGATATGAATATTTGTCATAATTTCATATCGCCTAACTGAGCATTTATTGGTCGTCTAAGTACATATCCGTACCATCTTAAACGTGTCTCCCAGAGTTTTCCCTGTGCAACTTCGACTTTCTCTTTAATATTTTCATTTCTTATTCTGTCCATCCTTGTATGTCCGCACATCCACCTTAACCTCCTCATTTCTACAACTCTCATCTTCTGCCATGTGCTCACGTCATAGTCCAACATTTGACTCTATATAACATAGTAGGTCTAACCGCCGTTTTGTAAAATTTTTCAAGTCTTAGAGTACTTTACTATCATAAAGAACACTTGACGCTCTCCTCCATTTCAACCATCCTACTTGTATTCTATATGAGACATTTTTCTAAATCTTTCTATCTTTTTGCAAAAATAATCCTAAATACTTAAATTCTCAGTCACAGACAATTCGTCATCTCCTATCTTAATAATTGTCTCTAATATTGCTAAACTTAAATATCATATACTTTGTCTTTACTCTACTAAACCTAAAACCTTTCATTTCTAGCGTTTCTTGCCAAGATTGGAGTTTAACATTTACTCCTTCACGTGTATCATCTATCAAAACAATATCATCTGCAAATAACATGCATCGCGGTTCTGTATCTCGGATATGCCCAGTGAGTTCATCCATGATTAGTGTAAAAAAATAGAGACTTAGAGTTAATCTTTGATGTAACCCTATCTTTATGGAAAACATTTCGATTAATCCGCCTGAAGTTTTCATTCTTGTCATTACATCCTCGTACATATCCTTAATTAGTTCAATATACGTTATGCTAACACCTCTTTTTTTTTAGAGTTCTCCATATAATTTCCTTTGGGATTCTATCATAAGTTTTTTCTAGGTCGACGAATACCATGTGTAAGTCTTGTTTTTGATATTCCCAGGCATAAATCCAAATTTATTTTCGGTCACCGTGGTGGTTTTCTTAATTTTTTTCTATTACTTTTTCCCAAAATTTCATGGTATGAATCACTAGAATTTATCACCATTAGAATGAGGACTATAAATTCTAGTGAAGACAAAAAAAAAGAAGATATCAATACTCTAAATCTTTAAGAGTTTGCTTTCTCTGAAAAATGAAAAAGTAAATTTAAATCAAAGATAGGTTTTCATTTTTCTATCCCATCACTTTTTCATGCTATGAAGAAATGTACCTTGAGTGAATGAAATTGGAAAAAAAAATTGTTGATCCCAATGTTTCAAGTGCCAAGCCATGTTGGTTGGCACTAATGGAATTTACCATTCCATCCACCAATTGACACGTGAAATGCTTGACACTAGTACGAAATTTCAAGTAAAAAAATCTTGAAACATCTTAGGTATGGAAGCATCTTAGGTATTTAAATTTAATTGTTACCTATAGCAATTTTGGCTAGAACTCTACAACATGTAAAAGTTTTGAATTGCTATACGATGCAAATCTGATTAGGTATGGAAGATGAACAAATCTTGAAACATCTTATAACTCCCTTGGGTTTAGGAAATACAATGCAATAATTTGCCAAATTATCTTATATCCTTAGGGTCCAAGAAACACAATGCAATGATTTGCTAAACATCCAATTAATTTAGGTCAATGTAGCAGTTTTGGTCAAAATTGCTATATCGTTGTTGGACCGGGCTAGGTAAAGAGGGGCAATTAGGAAAGGAGTGCCTTTTGCCCTTTATTCATTCCTTGTGTTGAGGTGTTTCACTTTCAAGATAAATATGATATTCTTAATAACTGAAGAAATAGATTTTTTTTTTTTTTAAACAATCAAATTCATACACATTACACACCAGGTTACAAAACAATATAAAATTCAAACCTGTAGCTTTTTCCATCAAGTAGTTAACATATTGAAAAATAAAAGGGAACCCATTCTATCAACCCACCTCATAATCAAACAATGAGATGTGAGACTGAGAAGAACATTGTGGATCATCAGCTGCTTGCTTCCTACGTACCGTGCCTCCTATGTACAATCAATTTTTCTAAATACACCACATTTAAAATAATCTATTCGAGCTGGACAACATATGCCATCTAGTTTATACTTGCCATAAATATTCATCATTTCAAGGCCTCCAAAAGTATGGTAAGTAGATAAGATAGCTGCTGCAAGTATTAAGAATCTTTAGGAGTTGCACCATCTTCCTCATGAAATCAAGTTTTCTATGTTTGGCAGCAGATGACATTAAATTAAAAGAAATAGGTTTAATTAATTGATTTTCCTGATATACTTCATGGTCTCACTGTAGTTTATTTTGAATAAAAAAAATCTTTAATAAAATCAGTTCAAAGTTCAAACACAGCCATTTTAGAATATAATAATTTCCATGCCTCTTTTAACATGGTACCAAAGTTAGATTTATACTTCCCAACCATGAGAGGAATAAAAGGGTGAATCATGACAGGAAAAAGAAGGCATATTGAAGCTAGGGTCCTCCATGGTAATATCCCACGTAGATAAGTATGATGGTTCTTTATGCTTATCTTGAGGGGGTCTCACCGTAAAAAATTGTTAGTTCATTTGGAATCTAATGCAACATAACTCTCTTCAACATGATCTCAAAATTAGTCTAAGTTGTGTAGGATTGAAGTAAAGGTTGGGGGGTGGGGTGAATCACTAATCGTTTAACTTCTATAAAAGGTTAGTGTGAACAAGACACGAATCAAAACATAAATATGAAAACAAGTAAAGAAGATAATGTAAACAAGTGTATTTACATGGTTTAGAACCCCAACTCCTACTCCACGGCTAATGACCCTTCGGCGAGTCACTCCACGAAATACTTTTAGCTTTCTCTTTTTTTGGATATTATCCGGAGGTGGAGAAACCTTTGTAATCTCTTGTTACAAATGGAACTTTTGGCACTAGAGAAAAGCTACACTTAGGGCAAGAGAAATAGAGTGGAAGCTTGAGAAAATAGCAAAGTATAAGCACTTTGATTAGTTTATTTCGTATTAACCTCTATTTATTGCCCTTGATTAAGTCTTCATTTAGGTTTCATAATATTTTCTTTGCATTGATCTAGTCGACTGTATGTTTTTAGTTGACTGTTCTTTGCCACACAATCTTGCCGAAAGCTTCTAGAATGTCGCCACGACTCAATCTTCGTCAGTCGACTATTCTTGTAGAAGCTTTGAGATTATCAACTGTATCAGATAAATGTTCCATTGTAATAAGAAAATTATTTCTTGAGTTGACTCAAAATAATATTAGTCGATTGATATTGTACCAGTTGACTGAATGATCAACTGACTTATAAAATATAGGTAAACAAAATCATTTTATTCCCTTTTCATTTATCCTAAGTCGATTGACTAGTGGACTCAAGCATTAGTCAATTGAAAAATACATTCAATTGACTGTGTCACTAACTAAAGCAATTCAAATGTTTAGTCCGTGCTTAATCTAGCCCACAATAAACCCTTTTTTTTTACAAATGCTCTTACATTTAGCTTTACACAATTAAAAATTGCTAAGAGCATCTTTCTTCAGGATTTCGTACATCAAGAAGCCTTCCTTTCAGGATTTCGTACATTTAGCTTGATCTGCTGGGTCATCCATTTGCCAAGCATCTGATAGCCTTTAATCTGCGAGTACTTCCTCTATTGCAACTACAATACTTGTGTCAAGGAGCTTGCACACTTAATACACCTCATTGATATGTACGATATATTATAACCATCTAGAGACATGATTGCACCAACAAATTGTCCTTACGGAAAGTGTTAAAGTTGAGGTGCTCCACAACCATAATTGCACATGGATATGTGGTGGTACATGGTGTGTTTATATTGAGAACGTATCTCAAGTGACTAGTTATTTTAGAATAGCGTGGGCTTCATTTCCTTTCAATATTGTATTAGATTCACTTGTACCTTTGAGTTCTAATGAGCATGAGGAGACATTGAAGTCAGGGGAGTAGATAAAGGTCTGTCATACTTAACAAATTGGTAAATACCTTAAAAGTTGTTGCCAAGATCTTTGGGTTTGAAACCTTCATTGAAGTGGGGGCTTATTTCCATATACATTATAAAAAGCTCATCTTTGAAATGGAATGGACTTAGCCTTGCTACTTGAGCTACATATGCAAATCATGATAAGTGCCAAGGATTTGGTGAGTCAAAGACTTAATTCTACGTCGACAAATGCAATGGTCTATCATATTCTTATATTGAGAGATGCCCTCCTCCCGATTTGCTTGCCATTTTGAGATAAAATAGTTCTGTCTATTTTCGACAATATACATTAATCTTCAATTATTGTCCTTTTTTCTCCTAATTTTCTAAGTTGGAGCAATACTGGTAATGCAATAAAATATACCCCTCTTAAAATAAATTGGTCCTATAAAATATATCAGATCATACTCTATTTTTTCAATCCCATTTTGTTTCTACTTCAGAATAATTTTAGAAATCTTGCTTTTATGGTTCCTAGCAAAGTTTAGCTTGAGTTGTATGAGACTAATAAAAGAGGTCCCTTATTATTTTGATCATTCAATCAATAATGAATAATTCTACTTTGGATATTAACTTTTCTCTCGAGTTTGAGTGTTGAGCATGCAATTCCTTGAGAATACTGGCCAAGTCACATGGATTTATTCTTGCACTATGTCAAGTCCTGCTAAATTATTAGGAGCACAAAGATTATGCTAATGCTATGTCAAGTGGTATTAAAGTCTAATTTCATTCCTTTAATTCGTCTTGCCTCACATTGTCTTGTTTCTATGCTATTTGAATATTTTATTTTCTCCTCATTCTAGTACTCCCTCATTGCTGTCTTGCTCCCCTTCCTCTTCTCCTCACCAATCCCATCCACCAGGCCCACAAAAACCACCTTCTCTTTGACTCACACTCATCTTCTCCATCCAATTTTTATCTCTCCTTTGTTACTTTTTAAAAATTTGGTGTGCTCATTTCTTGATTTAAGAACAATTGGGATCTGGTGCAAGAAAAGGTTCGTGATCCAGTGCAATAAAAATTGCTAAGGAAATTGTAAGACATTTAGGATTTGTTGCAAGAGTAGGTTCAGTATTTGTTGCATTATAGATTGTAAAGAAAATTGTAAAATCATAGATTCAGGATCCAACGTAATGCAGATTTCTAAACTGTAAGAGGGAAAGAAGCCTACAGAGTGAACCTTTTTGTGAAATTCACAACCTCATTTGTGAGAATGTTTGTTGTTTGTCTATTTAATCATTTGTTTTGCTTTCTTCAAGCCAACTTCATGGCAGTAACAAACATTACTTTTTAACATTTCCATGCATGATGCTGTTGAAGCTAATATAGTCATATTTGGTTGTGCAATTTGTTATCTATAATGAATTTGGTGAGGTACCAAGGTTAACAAGATTGTGGGGGTGAGTTAGTAGCCTTAGAGCAATCACGTTTTTTTTTATTGTTTGGAAATTATTTTGTTAATGTGCCAGAGTATTTTATGCATCATGAATTGAGATTCTAAATTATACAAGTATATTTATATGGATGACTGATAGTTGTGGAACTGCCTAATGAATGAGATCCGAGCAAACACTTTCATATAGTCAAATAATTTGTATTTACCACACATTAAGCAAACTTATTATTTGAACTCACATAAGACATTCTTTTCTGCACCTAATTAATTTTCTCATTGTAATAGTATCACAGGTCCAGTGATAGCACCCAGTTCTCTCAAACTTGGAGAGTCAGATTATGAGGTCCAAGGTAAGCTGAAGTTTCTTTTAGTTGCTTTAATAAATGCCTCGTTCCTTTGTTCAATAACTGATAAATTTACCTATCTTATGTAACAAGAGTAGGGAGAGAGAGAATACATGCGAGACTATGGGGGATGGGGGAGGATTAGGAAAAGAGAGGTTAAGTTGTGAGATGAGAGAATCAGGGAATGGTGTGAGAGTACAACAAGATGAAGTGAAATCTATGAAAAAGTATAAAAAGAGAATAGGTAAATATAACTAAAAGGTTCATTTTAAAAAGTTACTTTATAATGGACAATTGATAAATTCATTATACTTGCTTTTTTTTTATTATGGTTATTGTTGTTAGAGGTAGCCCCAGATTGTTACATTTAAGTTTAAGGTTTTTTATTAGTATATATGCCCATGTGATAGACTATCTCAATAAGAGGCAATATGCTATTTAGCTTTTCGTCAAATTCTCTTTTTAGTATTATGTTTTCAAAGAGATATTTCTCTGATGGAAGGTTGACCTCCTCCTCCTCCTTCAATCCTTTATCGTCTCCTATATCTCGTCTATGCAAGGCTATTGTCTTTGTTGTTGAGCATGCATGATGCTCGCTTATGACCCCTAAACACCTTCTCATATAAGCCCTCCTTTGTGCACGAAGTGTTCTTCCCAATATGAAGCCATTGCCTCATTACATCGTGACGCTGAGTAGAGGAGTGAAGGAACAATGTTGATGGAGATTGCAAGATTTCTTTTAGCGAGCGTTCGATCTCCTTTGCACATTATTCCTTTATATGATTAGTTTGGTTGCTAGTGACTTGATGTGACTATTCATGATCATATCTAGCCGCTCAAAACATAAAGACACCTTTTCATGGCTCCTTTCACACGAGCATCATGTGAGCTTGCAAACATCTCCTTTGCGTAAGCACCTTGATAAGGAGAATGTCCTGATCTCATGTGACTAAGTCATGCAAAGGGTCAAGCTGCATTATCCATCCATCCATCCATCTCTATCAATTTATTGTGTGTTGATGTAACAATTATTTCAAGAAGTTCGCTTAAACATTAGTTCATGTGATTCTTTTTTGCCCTCTTGTTTCACTACATCCTTCCTTTCTTTATTGTTTCTCTTTGTCGATATGTTGATTTGAGGCCAAAGGCATTGTTGGTGGTGCACTTATTTAAGCTCGAAGGAATTATCAAGTCTTTGCTCCACTGACTCACTAAGTTCTTTTTTGTTTATGAGTGGTATCCTTTTATGTTTATTAGAGTTTCTAGTTTATGCAACAAGTTAGACATCGATAATATCTATGCTCTAACTTAGAAGAGAAGTCTTAGAGGAATTGTATCAATAAATTATTAGTTGGTTTAATTCCACATTAATACCTATAGTTTTTGATTTTATTATGATTATATATATAATGCTTATCTCATTAAGAATGATTATATTTAATTTTTCAAAATTCTACAATTCCAATACATGGATATGATGATTGGTCATGTCAGAATTCCAATGCCCACTCCATATTATATAGCTAATGAAAAAAATTTTCTTTTTTATTTCTTTGAAAAAGAAAATGGTAGAACATGTGTCCACCCAGTATTTGCTAAATAATCAACAATGACAAACTTTTAGCCACTCACTTTTTACTTTTCTAGATGATTAACTGTCCAATTATACTATGAAATATTTACTCCACACATTCTTTATATTACAATGCTAAGAACTTTATATTGGCTTGCTCTGCTCAAAATTCTAACCAAAGAGTAACAGCCAAAATGCTTTGCTTGGCATCCTACATGTCTAATTTGTAATATCCTAATGGAGCTATCAAGTGCCTCCTTTTTGCTAGTCCAACTTAAGTTAAAGATTAGATTATTTCTGATCCGCTAAACAACATAAACAAGAAACAAGAAAACAAGAGTTTTTCTTTTTTATTTCTTTGAAAAAGAAAATGGTAGAACATGTGTCCACCCAGTATTTGCTAAATAATCAACAATAACAAACTTTTAGCCACTCACTTGTGACTTTTCTAGATGATTAATTGTCCGATTATACTATGAAATATTTACTCCACACATTCTTTATATTACAATGCTAAGAACTTTAGATTGGCTTGCTCTGCTCAAAATTCTAACCAAAGACTAACAGCCAAAATGCTTTGCTTAGCATCCTACATGTCTAATTTGTAATATCATAATGGAGCTATCAAGTGACTCCTTTTTTCTAGTCCAACTTAAGTTAAAGATTAGATTATTTCTGATCCACTAAACAACATAAACAAGAAAACAAGGAGAAGCAAGAGTTTTATTTAATTTTATGTTTGTCAGAATAAAAAAGTTTAAAAATTATTTTCCATTCAATATACTATTAAATGGTGTTGATATCATGACTCATTTTGTTCTGCAGCATACCTCATGCGGTTTGTAATAGCAGGAAATCTCCTTGGGCTCCCAGCTATATCAGTGCCAGTAAGTCAACATTGTCTCTTTTTTTTTTTTAAATTTTAATTTTTTTTATAATCTCGATCATGAAATTTCTCCTTACACTTAGTTTGATCAGCCTTTGAAATTAATAATGAAGTCAATTACTATTGAAGTTGCATCCAATCAATACATGACATGAAAAATACATTATTTTTTTAATAAATAAAATATTTGATTTTTAAGTATGTTGCTAATGATTATCCTAAGCAGATGCAATAGTCAAATGTAGATCGCCTATTTGTAGGAGAACATCCCTTTGATATGAAGACCTTTAATTATGAAATGAAAATACCTTGGAGCACTCTTGAGGTATCGTAGGATCCTTATAGCGGCTACACAATGGTCATGTCATACATTAGCATCTATCGGTTTGGTGCTTAGCATGTTAACCTGCTTGAGCATTACTTGAGATTATACCAAGGAAGTACTTGAGGTCGCTTAAGTCTTTAGTTTGGAAATCTTGGTGGAGGCAATCTTTTAATTAGTTTGGAAATCTTGGTGGAGGCAATCTTTTAATTTTGTGATTTTAATGGAGTCATCACTGACGATATAATAATGTCCACATAGGCAATCAAAAGAATACATCATCATCTTCCTCATTGTGAAATAAAGTAGAACACCAAAAGATCTACAATACTCCTAATCTTGTCATAATGTAGAAGGGCTGAGTTGAATTTTCCAAACTAAGCTATCAGAGATTGCTTTAGTTTGTACGTCGGTATAGCTCTTCAACTTACACAAAGATCAATCTCCCTTAGAACAACAAATCCTGAAGGTTACTCTATATGAACTTTTTTAGAAAGATTATTATGAAGGAAAGACATTCTTAACGTTGAACTAATGAAGGGGCTAGTGGAAGTTAACAACTAGGGATGAGATGGACAAAAGTGATCTTATCCACTAGGGAAAAATATATGAACATAGTCAATGCTATGAATATGAGTGTAGCCATTAGGTACTAGACAAGTTGAGGAAATCAACAATACCAACCAATGAATATTTAATCGAGAAGACCCATTTGCAACCACAGTAGACTTTCCCGAAGGAAGAGAATCCAACTCCCAAGTGCTATTAAAGTGGAGAGCATTCATGCCATTGATCATTACTTTCCTAGATTCTAAAGTGTCTCTAAGACATTCATAATAATTGATCGTGAGAATAAAGAAGACAAAGTATTAAATGATAGAGATGCATAAGATCTAAAATGTGAAAGAGGATGGGAAGTGGATTAAAGGGATCTTGGACAACAACTAACCAGAGAATGAAAGTCTCGAAGAGTTATTGGTGTGTCTTCACTGTGAGGTCATTGACTGTAGATCCATAAGGTAGATGCCTCAAATGATGTGTTAACAACAATAAAGGGTGAGGGGATGTCCATTGATGGAGTTGGAAAGGACAATAGACTAGGAACAACAAGGACTTCCTGCATTGACTCAAAAGAAATAATGTAGAGGGAAGGAAAGGAGTGGGTTTGAAAAAGGTCACATCACTAGAGGTAAAGAGACTATATGACTCAGGAGAATAACAATGATATCTTTTTTAAAAACTGCAAAAATTAGGAAAAGAACACATAATGGAACACTAGGTGAATAAAACAAGTGCATCCAAAGACCCATGGTGGAAGAGAATATGTAACATCTTGTGGAAAGAAAATAGTAAAGGAAATTTGACTATCGAGGTGGAGGATGACATATGATTGATAAAATAACATTATATTGTCATAAAAAGAAAGTAGGACATAAAAGTAGAGTTAGATCAATTTCAACAAGATGCCGATTCTTTCGCTTTACTACATTATTTTGTTGAGGTCTGTGTGAGCATGAAAACTAATGAAGAACACTATTACAAGACTGAAATGATCGAAAAAGGTGAGCAAATGACTTCCTAGCATTGCCATAGTGGAGAACCTTGATAGAGATACTAAATTAATTTTTAATTTCGGTGTAGTTTAGAACATCCTCCTTCAATTTTTAATACATCACCGGCACCATGCATCGGAACGCCAACACGATTTTGAAACAATATAATTCTAGTCAAAGGTTGAAAATTGCATGGCTCGAGATTTGAACCTTGCTACTATTATTACATCGTTATAATCTGCTTTTGTTGAGTTAACAATATTACATATTTTTATTACTCTTTGTAGTATTATCATATTATTATTTATTATTCTTTTATTTAAAATAACAATGTTAATAGACATTACTTTCAATAACATAGTATCGTTTCCAGATTACTGATGTTTTTTTTGTTATAATTATAATATACTATTACTTATAAAAATAATTTCAGATGAATATTAATTTAAAAAGTATAAATTATTACTTGTTTATAAATTAATTAGCAGTATATTAATTAAACTTGGTACTGAAATTATAATTATAGTATTCAAATCCTATAAATTTATGACTAAGAAATTTGATGATCATATTTTGAATTTCCATAAAAAAAATGGGACTAATTGTTGACTACTCAATAACTTTAATTGTTACTAATGAGAGAGATTCACTAGCAAGTATGAAAATTCTTGTTTGTTTTTAAAAAATCTTACTTCCCGCTCTAACCCCTATCATTCCCGCTCTTATCCCTGTCGTTGCGTCTAATAATCTTTCCCTTGGCCTGCACCCCCTCCCCCCCTCTTGAAAAATCCAGTTACTACTTCCCACTCCAGAAACAAATCTTGAATTAGACTTTTCATTTTGTTTTTCTCAAGCTATGGAATTAATGTTTCCATCACTGTTCCTCCTTTCCTCTTCTCTTCCCCCCAATTTTAGACAACCAAAAGTGAGGAATGGAGCTCTAAATTGCTCTCTTTCTTTCACTTTGCTGTTGTACCAAGTAGACAAAGGAACTGACTCCTTTCCTATTTGGGTTCCTTAAGTAGTCAATCCTTTAGACCCTGTTGATCCCAATAGATCTGCTGTCACTCGCCATCCTTCAGTCACACACCTCTACACAATCCAATTTTACAACAAATCAACCAACAATACCATTGAAGCATGAGTTTGATCTCAATCCAATTTTACCTTGAAATAGAAATATTTCACCTGAGATCAGATAAGTCTGATCTCCACTCAAGCTGTATTGATTGCTTTACCTTTGTGATGTGACCGTCTTCCTTTGGCAGTAAAGTCTGATCCAAGCCTAAAAAAATCAACCAAGTCATAAACAAATTTCATGGTCTAATTTAAGCAAAAGGATCTCAATTTGTGTCTAATTAATTTCTAAGTCATAATGTAAACTTCATTTATGCTATCAATGCTATGACTGAGCTGCCTGAGAGCATAATTTAAAGCTTGCACCTGCTATAATGGATGTAAATAAATAACCTTGTGGATGCAATGAAAGTTGGAAACAGTTCAAACATTCTGCTTCTCTCTCTCTCTCCTCTCTCTCTCTCTCTCTTGATGGATCTCATTTTCAAACAGTTCAACTTTCAAGCACCTGCAATGAAAGTTGGATCTCATTTTCTTGTTATCTTGATGCATGTATTGGCCACTTGATTTTGCAGATTGGACATGATAAAGAAGGACTTCCTATTGGATTGCAACTGATAGGACGCCCATGGAATGAAGCCACCATTCTCAGAGTAGCTGCTGCAGTGGAGGTATAACCCTGACAATACTGATGCTTTAAAATTAATTAACTTATATATATTTATCTCAATATGTTATTTGATTTTGCCCTGACGCTCATCTAAAACAGAATGGCTTTTGTTGACTTGCATAATTCTCAACTTCATTGGAGTCTATGGAAAAACAAAAATTAAGTACAAAATTGCTAAATGGGTAAATGGGATCTTAATTAAGAGGTCAACATAAATCATGCAAGCTATATATATATATATATATATTATTTCTTCATTTCAATTATTCACAACATTTAGAGTTATTATTATTTCTCTAAATTATCATTCTTTTAATAAAATATAATTTTTAATTATAATTATTTAAACACCACCTGTAAATCAGTCACCAATAATATATCTCTAATAAACATTATACATGGGCTAAAGTTCTCATGCTCATATACAACAATATAAGACTCAACAAATAAATACTCACCGTGGGTGTGATCACAATCTTATGTAGACAATCATCATGTACTTTAGTATGAGACTAGACTTATATTTTAAATATCATCATTTCATTTTAAATCTTTACGTGACAGTTATTCTTCTCTAAATTTACATCTTACTAGTTAGTTGAAGGACTAACCTAAATCAACTTTTTAACATAAGGTCAGTGTTCTAAATGGCGGCCGAGGCGGCCGCCTAGGCACCACCTAGGCGGGAGGCGGTCATCAACGCCTTTTGCCTAGGCAGGAGGCCGTCATCAACCACACCGCCTTTGCCTGAGACGGTGCTTTAGGCGGTAACTCACCTCCTTCCACTACCGCCGCACCAAGAACTGCTGCCGTAGTCGTTTCGCCATCGTGACACGTCTGGATGCGTCACCTAAGCTCGGCGATGAGTCTGGACACGTCGCAAGAGCTCGGACGCGTAGTCTGAGCCTGATGACGAGCACAGAAGTGTCGCCCAAGCTCGTACGCATCGTTTGAGCCCTACGACGAGCCCAGAAGTGTCGCTTGAGCCCGACGACAGGCCCGGATGTGTTGCGCGAGCCAGGAGGCGTCACCCGGGCCGCATCAGACTCGTCGCCCGATCGAAATAGGGTACGCAGGTAAGTTATAAGTTATGATTTAATTAAATAACTATAGGTTAATAATTTTAATTAACTTCTAGCTATGATTAGGATAATTTAAATAGACTTAATTAAAGCCTAATAAAATTATTCTATTAATTATATATATATATATATATTTAAAAATTATATTTTTCATTTTTTATTTTTAAATATTTAGATTAAATTTTTAATTTTTAATTAATATATTTTATTAAAAGTAAATATTATAAAGAATAACGATTATTTATAATATTATG
>JBBUKS010484225.1:0-16166 GCA_038050645.1 Hedychium gardnerianum
TAGATGATGATATAGTAGGGGATAGAGCTCAATGGCGTAAAATGATCCATATAGTCGACCCCACATAGTGGGATAAGACTCGGTTGTTGTTGTTGTTGTTATTTATCTCTTTCTCGTTGATCATTCATAGTAAGTACATTCTCATTTTTTTGTCTTATTATTTGAACCTACGTCAATAAAAACCAGATAAAAGTATTCTTATTTCTATTTTATCCATTGAGTTTTTTCACCAACTAAATACTAGCAGATCTTACCAGCATGAAGCTAATTTAATTATGAAAAATATTTGATTAATCAATTATATGATTAATCAATTGATCATTTTTCTCGATCATAAATTTAAGATGTTGAATTATTGAGTTATTCATTCATTATAAGTATTTTTGAATTTATTTTTATGATTGATAAAAACGATACTTGAGGTTAGTTAAATTTTTTTTTATCAAAAGCTAGTGTTCAGGGCTAATGTATGATGGTAAATCATGCGACAAACTCCCTAAATAATGAGAATTTTGAATTTCATAAGAATATATTATATTTGAGAAATTTGAATTATTTGTGATGCTGAATTTAGGATTCATTTATATTTTCTAATTTAATTTGATGATAAATTTATTTGTACTTTCTAATTTTTTTATAATGGATAAATGATTTTCGTAGATTAGATCAATCAATTTCAAAATTAATCACATAACAAGAGTTCTGCGTTTAAAAAAAAATTATGAAAAGTTAGCACACATAGTTTGGTCGGACACATAATTGATCGATCAATTTTCATGCTCTCTCACGAAAATCAGAACTTGAGCCCTTAGAACACTCGGACATTCAGACAGCTCGTTCTTCTGATTTACATTTTATTTTAATATTTAGTATTTGACGTCAAATTCCAGCGGACTCGTCGTCGATCGGTCGCCGGATCCGGCGCAAAATTAAAAGATAGCATCCTAAAAGCTCCGACGTGTCTTTCTTCAATCATTACCGTCGACGTCGGCTCACCTGGCCACCACGATCCACCACTAAGTGCTGCTTCGCCGTCTACGTGTACCAAATTTGCACGCATCCTCTGCTTCCTACGCCGGTGCTCGTCTACTCAAGCTCACGTCGCGTGCCATGGACGGGAACCGAGTCCTCACCTTTGCACTCCTTCTACTTCTCTTCCTCCGTCTCACAACTGCAGAAAGATCCAGTCGTGGCAGAGGCGGCCGTGCAGGAGGATATCGCAATGATGGGAACTCGTGCTTACGGGTACGATTCGGGATACGGTGGCAGCAGTGGAGGTGGAGGTGGCGGAGGCGGTACAGTTACAGCAGTGGAGGAGGAGGGGGAGGCGCCTCCGGCGGTTCTGGTTATGGAAGAAGCTTCGGGTATGGCCATAGGCATGACGACGGCCGGTTCTATTAATTCGTTCGACTCAATAAAACGCACTCCGAGTCGAGCTCGGGCTCAAGTTCAAACACTAAAAGGGGCGAAATCGAAATAGGTTTACGCTGCAGCCCGGCCCGGTCGACCTCAATCGGCCATGACCTTGCTCCCGGTCCCGTCCACGACCGCGCCGTCGCCGATGGCGCAGCCACATCCCTCCTCCGTCCGTGTCCTCGTTCGTCCTCTCCATTCCGCCACCTCCATCGCCCCTTCTCTCTCCTCTTCCATCTCCTCCGCGACTTCAGCCGCCACCAGCAGCACCTCCACTTCCCTTCCTTCGCCCCCTTCATCCTCTCCTCCCCCTGAAGGCGTCGTTGTAGTGGGCTTCGTCGGAAGCAGATCGAGCATCGAGTCAACCCATCTGATCAACAGGATCCTCGACGCGAACGTCTTCGGCAGCGGGAACCTCGACAAGGATCTGTTCGCTTCTCGGCTCGAGTCGAGCAGGCGAGGAGAGGAATGGTTCCGCCATCGAAGGATCAGCTACCACCACGAGAAGGAGAAAGGCATCGTTTTTCTGCAGTTCTCCACTTCTTTATCGCAGTTGTCGCTGCTTTCTGCATCTCGAATAGGCGAAGGGGAATATGCGTCTGCTTCAGCTTTGGAGGAGTTGGAAGCTGATGATCTGCGTGGAATGCTCTTCATGTTCTCTGTGAGCTTCTTTTCTCTTTGATTCATGATAAATGGAATTTCGTTTATACAGATTTATCTAGCCCATGATCACGATTTACCTAGTGAGTATTCGTACTTTGATTGCTCAAAGTGAAAAATTGCTGGCATTAGTAATAGGCGTCAGTGAAGCTTCAGACTTTTCACATATTTAAAACTAACACAAAATTGCAGTTATTTGTGAACTTTAATTCTAATATGAACTGGTGATATCAACTCCATTCAGGTCTGCCATGTGATTATATTTCTTCATGAAGGTCTCCGATTTGACACACATATCTTGAAAAGGTTCAGAATACTCCAAAATGCAAAACATGCCTTATCACCTTTCATAAGAAGCAAAGTCGCCCCGACATTGACAAATACCCCTTTGAACTCACACCCTACTGCTGCGCGAATCACATCCATTCCTTCTCTCAGTAGACGTGGAGTCACAAGCCGTCATGGTTCTTCTATCTCTTTGATGTCAGGTTCAGGTAGCAATTCATCTGTGCTGCCAGGACATTGTACTCCAGTCATTCTCTTTGTGTTTATCGGTGACTTGCTTGATGAGTCCAATCATTCCACCATTTCTGAGGAATCTGTTGATGTCCCTTCTGTAGCTCAGCTTAGTAGTAATGCTGGTGGATTGTCAAAGCCTACTTCGAGTTCAAAAGGTTCTGGTTCTGTTGTTGTATTGGCACGCCCGGCCAGTAAAACTGAAGGCGGTTTTAAAAAAAAGTTGCAATCATCACTGGAAACACAACTTCGATTTTTAATAAAGCGATGTCGAACATTGGTTGGCATAGAAAATACTAATCACGGCTCAAGAAATGCCACTAGCCTGAGTACTCTACCTTTGTTTTTGTTTGATTCATCAAAGGTTGTCGCTATGTTAGATAGGTCTTTGATCCGGAGAGGTGAATCACTGGACATCATAACGGATCTTATTGAAGATGCATTTAACTCAAAAAGTACACTTGATTTAATCTCCCTTGAAGACAATTGCCAGAATGCAAATAATGAGGATATTCAAGCAATCAAGGACTTTTTATACAGGCAGGTTGACACTATCAGAGGAAGAGGAGGATTGCCTAGTAATGCAAGTGGTGGAACAGTTGCAGGTGTTGGAATTGTAGCTGCTGCAGCAGCTGCTGCCGCTGCATCAGCTGCAGCTGGAAAGACTCTTACTTCTCCTGATCTTCCAAATTTACAACACTGGCTGTCTCTGAGTAATTTGATCCTTGATTCATTGATTTCTGTTGACGACATCTTACTTGATGAAGAAGGCAAACTTAAGAAATTATCTCTTGAAAAAGACACAAATGAGACACAAGAAAACGAGATTTCTGTTGAAGATAGGAAAGCTATTTCAGCTGCTGTCTCTTGTTTGGAAAGTAGCAAAGGATTAAACTTCAAATTTTCTATTTCTTGGTGCCAAAGAGCTGTTCCAGCTGCTAAGAATGTTTATTTAAATGAATTGCCTCCATTTTATCCAACTGCTTTGCATAAGACCCATTTGGAGAGGGCTTTGCATGCATTCAGTTCCATGGTCAAAGGGCCAGCCACACTAGCATATTCAAGGAAATTGGAACAGGAGTGCACAGAAATATGGGAATCAGGAAGACAACTCTGTGATACTGTTAGTCTGACAGGAAAACCGTGCATGCACCAAAGACATGATGACAAGAAACAACATTCCAGTGGATATGTTTTCCTTCATGCCTGTGCTTGTGGTCGATCAAGACGTCTTCGAGATGACCCCTTTGACTTTGAAAGTGCAAACATCAATTTCAGCTGTTTTGCTAATTGTGAAGATCTCCTCCCTTACCTTATATTACCTAGAGATAATCTTGTAGGTTCACTTCCTCAAAATTCGTGGCGTTTGATGCGTATAGCAGGGGCAAGATACTATAAACCATCAAAAGGCTTGCTTCAAACTGGGTTCTCTTCCACGGAGAAGTACTTGTTGAAGTGGGAAATTTCTCTTGATAAACAGAAGGAAGTGAATAGTTTGCCTTTATCCACGGCAGACAAGTCTTCTTCCACAGATGTAGTGCCAGAGTCTAAGGTTTCATTTATTTCAGATGAAGAAGCAAAGAAAAATGATGCTGATCTGTTACAGCGGGAACCTAAATCTGGAAGATCAGAGAATATGGTGAAGAAATTAGAGATGGGGCCACTTAATAATTCAAGCATTAGCTTTGGTAAAGGTTTGCCATCATTTCCAGTGAAAAAGCCTTTCTCTGAGGTTGTTGCAGGCACTAGTGGTGGAGATCCATTTCCAAGTCTTCAGCATAAAAAACCACCAAAAGCAAGTGCAGACACAGGTTTAAGAAAAGCAGCTACATCTGAACAATTTATTAATCCAGTTTCTGTAGTGGACAGCAGGGAAAGCCCTAAAAAAACTGAGCACAGGAGCACACAGGGAAATGTTCTTGGATCAGCAACTAATGACCAAGTTGATGGAAATCCTGTTTTGCAGATAGGGTGCAATATTGTGCCGGTAAATTTTGGTGGTGAGAAGATTTTTAGGGATGATTGTTCAAAGCAAGTCAATGTATTTGTTGGCTTTGAGCATGAATGCGCCTACGGCCATCGGTTTCTCTTGTCTCTTGATCACCTCCAAGATCTTGAGTCTAAATTTTCAGTGAATGAATTACATTCTTCCGCTGCTGGTTCTGAGACAAAAACAGAAACAAGGAATGGTTTGCACAAGAAAGATCCAGAAAACTCAATGGCAACGGTTACTTCTGTAAATAATACGAAGAGAACTAATAGGTCTGCAGAAAGATCAGATAAATCTTACAGTCGACATGGTAGTATCACACTATTATCAAGGTCAGAAAATGCAAGGTCGGAACCTGCAAATGAACACCCATTACCTGCTGGCTACCAGCAAAAGTTTGACAGAAATATTTCATGTGTTAAGCTCGATGATGGGGCTTCTGCATTTTCTCTTTTGAACAGGAAGCTCCCTGTGTATATGAACTGTCCTTACTGTAAAAGTTTGTCAAGCAAGGATAAGACGAAAATCTCAGATACTGTATCACAGCTTCAGCGCATTTTTATAGTAAGTAACATTTTAGATTGTTGTCTTATTTTTTCGTTTATAATATTATTATATCTTCTCCTTTTTTGTAGAGAAGATGTTTTCCTAGTTACCCCTTTAGTATGTGCTTTATTTTGTATTTCAATGTGATTCAATCTTCATTAAATCTGGTCAATTTGCTAAGAAGCTAACCACTGTAGTCTATAACCTAAGAATAACAATGGTATTATAGTGTAAAATTGAACTTTCAATAAATTCAATTTATTGGTTCCTTGTAGAATAGCAACAATACATCACATTTCTCTCCTAACTCTTCCAATTTGAATTTTAAATCCTCATTATAGACATGAAGGTGTGAAGAAAGTTTCTAAAATATGGTGACAATAATTTGTTTTTTTGTCCTTCTTGCTAATGATCATAAGAATTTCTTGCTTGGATCTACTATTGACTAGCCAAGGCCAGCCATGGGATGACAATATTGATATAGAGATGGGTGATTAATCAAATGTGGTAAAATGGAATTCTAAATAGCTTCTGCAGCATTTGGAACTCGTCATAATGTTTGCTGATGGTTTTCTGTTGGCAATCCATCTTACTTTTTCAAGTATCTAATAGCATGAAACTAAAAGCAGTTTTTTAACATCAAGTATTTTCTCCTTTCTGTGATACAGGTGACACCCAAACTCCCCACCGTGTTAGGGACTTGTCCTGTAGTACAATTTGATGTAAGTAATAATGCCTTTCAGATATTAATCTTCAGCAGAACAC
Organism: Hedychium gardnerianum; assembly: GCA_038050645.1. Lineage (NCBI taxonomy): Eukaryota > Viridiplantae > Streptophyta > Magnoliopsida > Zingiberales > Zingiberaceae > Hedychium > Hedychium gardnerianum. The sequence goes on from JBBUKS010484225.1 coordinate 5,891, forward strand.
CTAGTTTCTTTTTAAAAACATTTTTTAGCTTCCTTTTTGTACCTTTTACCATGAAACATTTTTTATATATATGGGTAACAACCGTCCTACTTGAAAAATGTGCATTTGGATTCTTTTGGATGATCCCCAGTGAGATAAAGTTAAATGATACTGATAGGATTTTACTATTGTAGTGAAATTTGATATGGTATTCCGTGACATTTTTTGGTTCAGGCTTGTTGATTCTTGGTTAACTAATCTTAATTTGTACTACTAAGCTGAAACCTTATGCATATGTAATGTAGGATGCTTGTCTGCCTCCATCTGTACCTAATCGTGAGCAACAAACACGATTCAGCTTTGGTTGTCAAGTCTTTCTTCCACCAGAGAGCTTCCTTACATTAAAGCTCCCCTTTGTATATGGTGTTCGAATGGATAATGGGTGTCTCCAACCACTCAACCCCCTCGTACAAAAGCCAGAATTAACTGCATGGCTTGTGGAAGGAACTGCTTTGCAAATTATCTCATTGGGACATGAAGATGATGAGATGATGCAAAAAATTCAAGGATGATGCGTTGGCAACTTTTTCTCTGGAATTATGAAGTCTACATGTTGACTTTTCAGCTTGTAGTTAAACAGGGGCAAAGTTAAAATTTGGAGCGTATCCATGAAGATTATATTTCTTATGGGGAGTTCTTACATTCCAACTTCTGGTTTCTGATGTTGCAGACTGTCTGATACATAGTATGCTTCATGTCCATTTAGCACATTCACAATTCTTCGATTCTCACCATCCATTCTGACCAAAATGGTATGTTAATAACTACTGTCATGGTTTCATCTATTTTACTTTAGAATTAAGCATTTCCAATGAGCTAATGATAGTATCTCTTTTATGAGTTCGGTATTGAGATTAAAGGAAACATGATTTTGGTTCTTGCATTCATCATCCTCAAACAATGGTTATTATCTATATCATTGGTATTGGTCCTGGGCATATATCATTTTCAAATAAGATTATCTATTTGCTGCACCAATGACGAACTGTAGGTTGTCTTTGCAATGACAAACTGCTTTTGCCTGGTTGCATATTATAGGAAGCCTTTTTGGAGATGATCCCTATGAAGGGTGCCCATGTATTTTGCAACTGTTTCTTATACCATATGCTATGTGCATGCATCGGTTTTTTAAATTCGTGCATTGTTCTTTAAACTATATGCATTTCAAAAATGTGTGATGAATTTTCATAGAGCTCGAGGTCTCTGTGGAAACCCTTTTTTGAATTCACATCCCTTATGTGCCTACATGTGAAGATAGTAGACCTTTATGGAGATTCCAAAGAAGAGTTTAAATTCTCATGTGCGATTGTTCTTTAAACTATGTGCATCTGAAATTCGATGATGATTTTTTTAGCAAGTGCCAACAATTCCTTCATAGAATCACATCCCGTTTGTACTACTTACATGTGTCAGGTAGTATCGAGCAACTAAATTAAATGATCCAAACATTGTATAGTTCTTATTGATCTTGTTAAACATTTCAAAACATTTTTAAATTGTTTGTTTAAGCTCATTGAATGTGCTTGTCTGTCAAGTTCTGCAACTGATCATCCTTGCAGATAAAGGCTTGGCCCTCAACTGCCTCGAGGTTCACCAACATAGATCCTGCAGATGAATACTCTTGCCTTTTGCCTATGCGACGACTTTTCCTAATTCCATATCAAATTCCGGAATCAATTTCAGATTGCCTATGTCTATTGTAAATGGTGTTGACTCTGTGACAGCTAAGGCAAGTCAACAATACTATCACATAGAAACAACTCCAACACTCAGTTTCATTGCAACACAGATAGAAGATCCCGACGAATACACTGCCTAAATCTTAAACACGGCTGTTTGCTTACTCTTACGACTTGATCAGATTCGAATCTGTAAAGCTAGCTTTGACCTTCGAGTTCTTCGAGTCGATGTGGTAAGCTAGTTTCTTACCTAGCGAACATAAAACTTCTGGTACATTTTCTATAGTTTTTTTTTTTTTTTTTTTTCAGAATTCAGTAATTTGTCATTGATATCATTTTTGCAGGATTCTGGTTTTCATTTAGTGTAACGTTAGAAGATGGAGCCTTACTTTCTAGAATTTGGCACTCATTCTTCAGCTCTGGAAATGGATCATTTTCTGTGGGGTTGACTTTTACAAGAGCATGCAACAATCAATTAGTTGACTTCACTAATTTGATGGCCTTCGTTGTTAAAATGTCTGCTGTACGTTTTTTCATCTTTTATCGAATATAAATATTAGCTCATTACGACTTTTGAATTACTTGGATCTCAACCATAATCAAGCTTTTATCAACTAATTGACTTGAACAACATGCGTGCGTGGACTTGGAAATCTGCCACGTCACATGGGCAACTTCCTGGACCCCAGGAAACTCTTTGGCTTTGGCACGCTGGTTGACAGGTAGGCGATGAAATCTGCAAAGCTTGTGTCCTTGTACAGCTTCCTCTTGTTGGCGTTGCCATCGTCGACAAGCCCTGCTGCCGGGCTGACCATGCTGTCGAATGCCACGCTGTGCAGCGACGCCACTGACATCCGCGACTCCAACGCGTTGACCACCACCCTATGCAGCACGCTCTGGTACCTCCCGTTGCTGTATATCTGAATTATGATGATTCATATCAATCCCTGAGTTGAGTGTTTACACACATTGGCATGGAATTGATTGTATTACGACTGACCTCAAGGTGGTCGCCGATGTTGACGACGAAGGAGCCGGGGACAGGGTCGACGGTGATCCAGTTGCCGGCATGGAGCACCTGGAGGCCCTCCACCTCGTCCTGGAGAACCAGAGTGAGGAAGCCATAGTCGGAGTGTGATGGCATCCCCAACGTTAGCTCCGGCTCTGGGCACGCTGGATAGCAATTTAGTACCAGCAGATGTGATCCCTCCTCAAATTCCTTCATGCTACTCCCTCTGCCTCCATCTCCATCTCCGACACCGAGTGCCTCGAGCACCGCAGCGATCAACACCAAAAATAATGTCCTAATCTTCTTCGAATACAAAATGGCATCATCCCTGATGATCATAACGATGACAATGATGATAATGATAAATGAGTACGAGGAAATAATTTGTGACCTGAAACCGATAGGAGCTGAAGGCCAAAGGGGGAGGATTGTGTCGAGGGAATGGCAAGTGAGTTTGAGGAAATCCCTCCAACAAAACACCTCGTCGTTGATCCCGCTGAAGCTGGTCCCGTATCGCACTGGGCTGCTCATGTCGGTCGACAAGAACCTCAATCTCTCCTCGAAAGGAAGCTCAAAGAATTGCTTTCCCGCGTCAATCATTCTTTGAATTACTTCGTTGTCGATGCTATGATTTACCACCTACGACGTATCATGAACATAGTAGATTTAGAATCAACTAGATCTTTTTAGCCCTCTATATAAGATATAATACTTCATTAATACCTGAAAGAAGCCATACTCCTTGCAAGCTTTGTCCAAAGTCTCGAGAACCCTTGTGCGATCCATTGCCGAAAGCAATTTGCCTACGTCGATGACCGGGAGTTTGAGCTTGGGCTTTTGCGCCGATGGCATGATTTGCGGGCGGTCGGGGAAGGGGAAGATGTACTTGCTAGGGACTCTTGTGATGCCAACATTCTCACAAAGGTGCCTAACCCCTTTCATCACAATACTATCATCAACTTCCATTGCCTCTTCCACTACCCCCCTTTCACCTTGGATTATCTTTTCCATATCTAATTTAAATTCAAAAATAATACTGATGATAATGATAATAAATTTGGAAAATTGTGTTAAGGGGATGGAGAAAATGTATGTCTGGAAGTTTATATATATAGAGGGTGAGATGAGAAGAACAGAAGAAAAAAAAATGGATCCGTTGACTTGGTACAAGTCAACGCACAAGCGCCTGAAATCGACAAATTGTTTCTACGATTGCAAGTTGGCATTGATAAAGTCTTCGCCATTGGCTGGATTCGGCTGCTCGCACTTGACTTGTGAATAATTAACATCGAGCACATGGTGGTTAGTTTGACCTTAATTTAATTTTGTAATTGTTTTACTCAAAGTAGCAAATATTTATGTACTTTATTTTTTAAAATTTTGTTTTTTTAGTTGACCAAGTATTTAAGTCTTCCACCTGACTAATTTCAGAAATGATCGAATCAGTCCTACGAAAATTTTTCATCGATTATCAGAATAAATTTGAGAAGTGCATATGAAGATCCATCCTGATAGCTTCTCGAGTCAGTCGACTCGACCTTATAATTTTTTTTTTATCAACTATCAAAATAAATCGAGAAATTATACATAAAAGTTCATCTTAATAACTGCTCGAATCTGCTATCTATTATAACATAATTAAATATCAAATTTTAAATGTCAGATGTATTATTAAAAGTTATTAAAATATTTAACTACAGTATCATGTCTCGTGACGATATTTATATACTTTTGCACATAAATAAACTAATAGATTTCATAGATTAGGTTGATTGAGTCGATAGATTTGACGATGTAAAAGTTAACTAATAATTTAATGGATAGATCGAGTCAATAGATTTGAAGATGTAAAACATAAGTAAAAGATTATATAGTTAAACGAGTCAATAAATTTGCAAATGTAAAAGATAATTAATGAACTATTAAATAGATTTGAAGATGTACAAGGTATAAAGAGACAGGAGAAAATCTAATGTGGTCGTAAACAATTTAATACATGATCATCTTAAGTGTTCTTGAAATCCAACTAGGCGAAACAAAGAAATAAGCTGATCAGAATCGATTAACACACTCTAGAAGAAACAAAGAAGTTTGTATTCCTTTAAATTCAAGTTATTAACTAATTTATTACAAAGCCCCCAAAATCCAGGGTTGAATTCATCTGTATGAAGCTTGGAGAACATAAAATGTTTGAGAAGATGAACACTTAATCTGTATATAACTATCAGGAAGTATAAGGATTGGTGACCTCTAGGATCAAGAAATTCATCTGCAATTAATTTCCCAGGAACAGAGATCTGCACTGCGTTGCTGTATCATCCGGATTTGTGACTGAAAAGGAGCAAGATATCAATGAAGACATCGATAGTAAGATCTTTGTATTAAGGATAATCACTAAGCAAACCTAAAACTATCCAGATAAAAATTAAGTGTACCAGAGACAACACTACATGGGGATTACTGCAACTTGAATGAGAGCAAACCAGGATTGCGGTTGGTTAAAATATGTTATGTGAAACAAACAAGATCAATATCTACCATCATTGCAAGGTTTAAAAATTTTGTTTCATGATAATCGATAAATACTGGTGTGCTAATTGTGGAGCCCCTTGTTTGTTGTGGGGTTCTGCTAAAGGGATGAGGTCTCATGTCACATTAGTGTTTAACTTCATCACCCTACAAATGTGAGGGATGAATTTGAAAGAGAGGAATTATATCCTACTGGAGAACTTTTGCAATCAAAAATCAAACACTAATTTTCACTTAGTGGCACCCTACCAACTATAGTGGCTCTCCTTTCGAATCTGTAAACTGTACACATCTTAATTTGCGAGCTCTTATTGCAAGTTTTCTTTTGCCATCAACAAAGCAGCTATACAATTGTAGGACTGTAAGAAGCTTTTCCTAAGTTTTATAGATAAATATAAATCTCACAATAGTTACATGAATCACAGAATCTTAATAAAAAGGTTCCATTATCAGAAATGAGGTTGGAATATGTAAATTCACAGGAGGCAATTATTTGACCCATGAATCAATTTTTATATCTGAGGTCTAATTAAGCAAGCTATCATATCTGCATTGCATTAAGCGAAATTCATGGGTGTCTTCCATTCAATGGATAACCTACAAACCTAGGCCATCAAAATATAAGAAGCTATTTATGCACAGGAGTTATATAATTAGTGCTAAAATCTTATTTCAACATGTCATGATGGTAAAGCATATTCAAAGCAAAACAATGTTGATTTTATTCACTGAATCAGGTTGTTTCACATACTTCAATTATCAAGATAAAAATTTATTCAAGCTCAAATGTATCATTCAGAGAAAAAAACAAGTCTACATTCCTGAAATAACATTAGTTTGACAGTTATAGAAATAAAATAAAAACCATAGTAACTGCACAGTATAGATGTTCAGAACATAGCATATCCAGGCATACCTGTATGACCAACAGTTCGTTCAGACTCATATATTTCATAATCATTTCCTCCCTGAACATATAGATAAAACAAATTCGTTATATGAAAAGAAAACTTCTATTTAGGAATTTGATGTTTTGAAGTCGACAAGCAGAAGATAATCTTGAAAAAAATATTAACAAGAAATTCTTCTTGAGGATGACAAATTTGGCGTTCTTCATTATGTTTTGCTATCACAAAGGAATTTTGAGAAAACAAAATTATTACTTTCCAAGATTTCAATAATTTGAAACCTCATAAATTAATAGTTAAATTGTTAAAAAAGAAAAATAACAATCCCATCTCCAACATAGGATTTTAGACCCATAAAATCCCCTAAAATCCCATATTGTTGAAAGCCAAAAATTGTAGTAGATAAGTATCCCAGCAAATCCCATGGTATCAGCCATAAGAAGTTCATGAACTAAACGAGGCCATAGGTGAAAAATAGATAGATATCGTTGATGCAAAATCCTGGAGGTTGAATTACTAATTTTTTCATTTTTTAATTCTCTCTCTTAAAGAAATAAAAATATTAAGAATCAACTAAGTAGGTCACGAAAATAATCCCCAAAGTAGCATATGGTTGTGTGAGAGCAAAAAATAATACCCATATGAGAAACAATGACTAATCCCTATTTGTTGGTGTCTTCAGAGCAAACTATCAAAAGTTGCATAATAATCCTAGATTGATGTAATTTGCAATTAACAGGAATCACATAAGTGTAAAAGCAAATCCAACTCACAAGCAAATCTTGGAGTAGAACAAAGTCATTGTGAAACTACCTTATAGGTTTTGTCACCAAAAAAGTGGATATCTTGGAATTCATCAAGGTATTTCAAACAGTAAGTCTTGTCCCAACCTCTTGGGAAAACCTACAACCAGAAACAAGTAAAAAAATCATGATTAATATTGTTCTTTGGGCCATATAATAGATCTATGAAAAATAAACACATGATGTTACTTAGAAATTAACTAACATCAAAACTTATTTGCCCCCCAATCGTGAATGTTAGATCAAAATGTGCAAACTTTTCACGTAGCACAGAGACCATCTTTGGTCGTATGTTATGTACCTAAAAAAGATAACAAAAGCACAAACTTTCGATCATAGTTAAAGGTTTCATCCAATCTTAAATCCAAAATATTGAACATCACAGTCACTTTTGCAAAGAAGTGCATGCCTTATCATATTGAACAAATTCATCACGTTCCTCTTGGCTGCAGTTCCTTCCAATTGGAGAGACATTCAGCATTCCACTTCGGAACTCTATAAAAGTTCCCCTGACCACCGATAACCCCTAAAATGTATGAGTTAAAGATATAAAGGTTGAACGATAAACTGTTCGATAAAATTTTTTTACCACCTTTTTATTGGAATATCCAAATCTGCAATATAATGGAGTGTAAAATTAATGAACTCCTGCACCAGAAGTTAATATTTTAGCCATAACAAAAAATAATGCAGCAAATAGCAGCTGAAAAGTATAATATCTCACCTTCAGTTTATCATCCCCAAGGAATGATTTCAAACTCTGTAAAACATCAGAGAAACCTTTTAGAATACCAAGAACAGAGGAGGAAAGAAGAGAAGAACCTCCTAGTAGTTATAGGTGCCCGTAATCTTGTAAATTTCATTAGAGTTTCTTTTCAAAGGATGGCATATGATAGATAAGCAAAACCGAAGTAGCATCTCCTTGGCTCCCATTTCCAATTGCTATAACTTATGTGAATAACACTTAAACATCCGTTGGAACTCTAAACTCCAATTCACTTATGCAATAAAATAAGAGAATTTGATAACTTGAAGTGTAGAAATAAGAAAAAGGTTGAGAAGGCTCCTTGACTAATCTAAGAATCAAACTCTATCAAAGAAACAGTGTCATGAAGGGATGGAAGGTTGAATGCTTGTAGGTATTCCATATAGTTAATGCTCTCAAATTAAATTGTTAAAATAAGAACATCTTGTAAACAAACATAGGTTAAGTCCAAAAGATAAGGCAAAAGGCTATAATGAATCTACTAACTTGCAGTAAACAGGATTTACATGACAAATTATTAAACAGACCAAGTATTACCTTGTAACTTATATAAGAAAGAAACTATAAAAATTGTAGTTATCATCGTACCTACCAATAAGTTTTTTTTTTCAGGAAACATGTTCCAGAGGGAAATACAGACCAGGAGTCATTTGCCATGATATTTTTACTTGAGCAAATATTAGCTTGTAACTAAGCTACAGTTTAAAAATTGCAGTTTACCTGTCGACCAATTAGTTCCCCATTTTTATGAGCAAGAAGACCATTTTCTGAGAATACATAGTCATAGTCATTTAGAACTGCACAAGAACAGTAGAGATCAGGAGTATGCCACAATCATTATGAAATGAAAAGATGCATGCGGTAGTTGATTGATACCACATTGAAATCTCAGGAAACCAGCATTGCATTGCATTCACCAACTCAAGTAGAAAGAAGTACATAAAACTGTCTTCATCTTGAAATCAACCAATCGAAGTATTAAACTGAATTGATGCTAATCCAGTGAGTCAAAGCATGTTAGGAAGAAGATTTAGTCATTCATGGTACAAGGGGCATCACTCTGTAGTTAAAATGATCCTATCAGCATTCAATCAGCATGTCATTGGATAGCATTTGGGGGGTTGGGAGTAGTAGCAACAGGTGAAAACTAAAGTTGCTCTTTCAGAAAACAGGACGTTTAATTGAATTATCCATTTGTTCATTCTTAAAAAATAACCAACAAATGAGATCATTTTTTTAATCTAAAAGTAGATCCTGCAATACTAATACTGTTTTGATGAAGATGCACAATGAAAAGGTATAGCTGACCTGAATTTCCAAGTTGTTCTGTAATCTTAACCAGGTCAGATCCTCCAACAACACCTACGGTGACAACCTGCCGAAATGATGCCACTTAAAATTGGGCAAACTAAGAAAAATCCTACATTTCCACTAAATACTTGCAGATTCAGAAGGACATTCTCTCCAGATCAGCTCATCGCATTAGAGGCGAATCGACAAAGGGGAGAAAGGAGTGTGCCTACCTTCCTCAGTTCCCGCATGACCTCAAGCATTCGCGGCGTTATCCCCTAAGAAAAGAAATCAAGCATTCAAGCAAGAGACGGTTGCAAAGCGGGAGGGATCATTCAGTACCACGAAACTAGAATAAACCTTCCTAGGTGCAGTGAGCGTCCCATCGACGTCGAATAGAGCGATGACGCCAGGCATTCTCGCAGCCATTCTCCTCCGGTTCTCCCAACAGAAATACTTGAAAGATCAAGTTTTTATGGCTTTGCTGTACGAGGAGGGATCCCAGGCAGCAAAGTAACAAGGCTCGATGAGATCTGGCGAGTGCAGCAATGACTGAGCTGGAGAGGGCTTCCTACAAGAGTAGATCGAAGTCCGCTCAAATCCAAAGACGAAAAGGTAGCAAGATCTTGCGGGCCTGCGGCGTGACGACGAATAGAACCGCGTGATTCGAGATCTCCTGGCAGCCTTGCGCCGCCGAATAAAAGAAAGAAAGCAAAAGCAAGCCTACGTGGGCCTCTCGATATGCTTTTAAGGCCCACTTTAAAAATAAATCCATATAAGTATTAAAAAAATAATTAATCATAAAATAAATTAAATCGTAATTTATTTATTTATTTTTATATTCACCAAAAACAATTTTAAAAAATATTAATAAATAAATGAGAATGATGACGTAATGCTTTCGATCCTTATTTATAGGAAAACAATGTTTCAGTCTTCCCCGACGAACTCCGATGGCTCCCAAGAAGAAGAAGAAGGGAAAGACCACTCGCGCGCGCAGTTCCAAACCCACCGCTTCCGCCGCCGGCGCCTCCCTTCCTCTTCCCCCAGAAGGGTCTCCTCCTCCCACCCCTCCGCCGCCCTCCGATCTCCCCTTCCCCTCCTCCCTCCGCATTCCTCCCACGCCCATCGCGTTCTCCTTCTCCGGCGCCACCCACCCTCCTCCCCCCGCCGACTCCCCAATACGCTCCCCCTTCGCCGGATCCTCCCACCCTCCTCCCCCCTCCTCCCCGACTCCCATTCCCCCTCTCCCC
>JBBUKS010484234.1:0-16166 GCA_038050645.1 Hedychium gardnerianum
TATCATACAATTGTGGAGATATCTAAAATTCCTTCGGTGCTAACAGGACATCATTAATTTTGTAAGACTAGCACAAGTTATACTCCTTGGTCTAATCAAACAGTCGTTATTCACTGGTCGGAGAAATTGAGATGTCAAGAGTCAAACATGGATGCTAGTTATGACAACTAGTTCATTAGAGTGACCTGCTATAAGACTTCATATGATTATTTATATATATATATACAAAGTTTTTACTGTAGTTCGAGTGCAAATTTCGTTCGACTTAATATATTTAAGTCACCTTGATCATGAAGGCTTATGTTTTGACATCTTAAGCAAAATATCTTATTGGAGATATAAATCCGAGATGATTGAATATAAGTCGAAGTGCCCGAAGGTGTTTAGATAGTCCACAGAGGATTTATCGCTCCTTGCGAGGAGACATATATCCTATGGCTACTTGTCAGGATTGTTACTTAAAGTCTTTAGCCAAAAGATCACATATTAAGAGTATTAGACTCTTAGATACATGTACGAGTAATTAGAATTCAAAAGACAAGTAAAGATGACTTAGGCTAGGTGTGACGTAGTCAACCTAGTGGGGACAGACACAATAGACTATGTCCTAAACTAAGTGGGTATAAGATGAGTGAAAAGAACGAGACACGACTCACTGTAGCTACTGAAAAGGTTCAGAACTAGTTCTCAGATCAACTGTGATTTTCTGATTAATTGGAGATCATTATGTACTATTAGGTGTTATTCATAATCAATCCATAATTAAATAGTTAATTACTGACGACCAAGATAAATCGGGAACCTATTGAGGCACACACACTACGAGTATCTAAAAGACATAAAACAAGCTTGAGGATTTGATTATCAGATCAAGAGATATAATTTTTGGTTGGACCAAACAAAGGAAAAATATGAAATATATTTTGTTTGAATGAAAGTGCGGATGAGCCACATCTCTTATAGAAGAGTTAAACCTTATTTGGTTTAGTCATGAACCAACTTGATTTAGTTGTAAACCAAATCAAGAGGTTAATAATTAAAATTTGATTAAGACATATTGAGTTTGAATTGAGTTTTATCATCAAATTTAATAAAAATAATATATATATATATATATATATATAAATACAGAGATAATTATATATATAGAAATACAGAGATAATTATTGAATTATATTATTTTTTTCTCTTCCCTCTCTCTTCCTCTTAAAGGATTTTTCTCTTTTTGTTGTCAAAAAACTACAAGGAAGAAGATTCTTCTTCCTTTGTGTTTTCTTTTCTTGGATCGAAAAATATGGAATATATTTTGTTTGAATGAAAGTGCGGATGAGTCACATCTCTTATAAAAGAGTTAGACCATATTTAATTTAGTTATGAACCAACTTGATTTAGTTGTAAACCAAATCAAGAGGTTAATGGATTAAAATTTGATTAAGACATATTGAGTTTGAATTGAGTTTTATCATCAAATCTAATAAAAATAATATATATATATATATAGAAATACAAAGATAATTATTGAATTATATTATTTTTTTCTCCTCCCTCTCTCTTCCTCTTTATGGTCGATCACACCTCAAAAGAGTTTTTCTCTTTTTTGTGCTTTCTTTTCTTGGATCACATCTCCTCCGCGCTTGGTTAGTACCGATCGAAGCCAAGATTTGTTGCTCAAGGAGTTATCTTGAAGAACTCGGGGTGAATATGAATAGAGACGAGGTTCGACAATATCGCTCTAGTTAGTGTTCTTTTCTTCACGAATCATCCGTAAGGTATACCTAGAGTAAATGTTATTCTTAAAAATTTTATTTTATCGATCATGTTTACATGAGATGTATCCTTGTATGCGTATAGTGTGTGTGATGTAATAATTAATTTTTGTTATTAATATTTAATATTTTTCGCTGTGCATATTTTGCGAAACATATTAAGCATACACCATATCGGACTATCCAACGAAAGATACAATTCTACATGACTCAAAATTTGAATTTCCTACCTCCTCTTTAAGTTATTTTGCCCGCGGTTTGATCTCTAATCATTGTATATTTGTAGAAATTTTTCTTTTAAATGAGATGCATAATCACGAGATGCTGGGCTTCTAGGTCACTTGTTGTGAGCGCTTTCCGATTTATCTTGACGGTCGGTAAAATTTTTTCGTGAAATTGAACCGGACCGATCATCTTAGGTTCATTGTTATTTAGTTCATTATTTTTTTCTCTTAGCTTTAGGATAGGGAGAAAAGAAAAAAAAAGTGCATGAAATCTTATCAAAAATGTGATAGATCGAAGATCGAATTTGGAAGATCTAAAATTTAAATGTGGATCCAGGCGAGGGAGGGTTCGCGAAATCACAATATAGAGAACAAGATACATAAATTAAATAAATAAGAATAATAATTTTAGAGTGATCTACCTCACTCGTGGTGATAAAAAATGAAACGCTCACCTCCAGTGCTCTCGTCAATTCATCTCAGGATCAACACGGAGGAGGTAAATCACGGGGCTAGTCTAACTAATCCGAACAATGATCAATATATAAAAAAAATAAAAACCTGACTACTAATCAAGATTTAATTCTCAAATCTTATAATAATAATATTTTATATATTAACTATTAATCCATCCCGTGGGACGTCATCTATCTCACTCGCATCTCATTTTAGAGTTGTAAATCGGGTTGTATCATCCGTCATCGAGTCGTCTGATTTGGCTTGGCCTGCTTCTTGTGTAGTTCTATCTCACTCACATCTTGTTATACAGGTGTAGATTTGACCTCTATGTTGTTGGTCTGTAGGTCAGGCAGGGCAAGAGTGGCTTAGGTCAGGCAGGTGTAGATTTGTCTAATCTAATTTTTTTCTTCTATTTTTTAAAATTTTAAAAACTAATTTGTTATATTTCTTTGATTTTTTTCTTATTTTTTTATTTAAAAAATAAGTTTGACAGATGTGGATTGGTTGGGACATGAGTTTAATAAATTTAGTATTTACTATTTAGTTTGATAAAATCATAGGATATTATTATTTTTGAGTGAATACGAAGTGTCTGACTCTTAATCTCTTCTTTTATATATATATATATATATATAAATAATATTTTGTATATTTTATCTTAATAAATTCCTAAAAAAATATTTTAAAATTTTAAAATTTTAAATTTTTTATATACTTAATACTATAATTCAATTCTTAATTTCCATTTGCAAAATTTTATTGACACAATTAATTATTTTAAAAAAAAAAATACAGATGTTTGGATATATATATATATATATTTTAAACAATAGACTATTAATGAAATTTTGTTTTTAAAATTTAAGAGTTAAATTATAATATTAAATATATAAAAAAATTTAAATTAATTTTTTAAAAATGTTTTTGAACATGTATAAAATGATTAGGATAAATTATATACGAATATCAAAATTATATATATATATATATTTTATTATTTGAGGAGATGATTTTATTTTGCTGTCAAATAATATATAAATTAAATAAGTTTGAACACTGATATTTTGGTCATGAATAATTTATATTACTTTTTTTTTTAAAATTACATATTAATAAAAAATTTAAAAAATAAATGAAATTATTAAATAAAATTTAACTTTGTTAATTTTGCGGTAAATAACAATAAAAAAATAAAAATAAAAATCCAAAATCACCGCCGTTAATCCCCCTCTTTCCCATTATCTACTTTCTCTCTCTCTCTTCTCTTTTTTTCTCACCTTCGCTGGAGAAGGCGGTTCCTGGTTCCTCCTCGCGATTCCCTTTTCCTAGAACCCTAATGCGTTCGATGCGATTGAACGCTTAGTCTACTGCCTAAAGCCCCAACTGGTCGATCGATCTGAACGCGCCATGGACGACTGCAGCAGCACGGCCGCCAGCGTCGCCCAAGCCATCGCCGCCGCACTGGATTGGAACTCTCCCCCCGATTCCCGCAAGGCCGCTGTCGCCTACTTGGAATCCGTCAGCACCCGACTCTCTTGAATCGCTTTTGCTTTAATTTGATCGGTTCCTGTTCGCTCTTTGTAGATGTTCAATCCGGGTTATTTTGCAATTCTACTATAGAAACGACTCATTTTTCCATGAAGTTTCCACTCCAGCCTTGAAAAATGGGGGTGGTCGAGTGAATCCAGGAAGCAAAAGAAGATGAAAACACGAAAATTATTACATTGTTTGTGAACATTTGGAAATGCGCGTCACTGAATTTCTAGTGGTTTCTATACTTGAAGACTGGTTGGATTATGTGCTGTAAGAGCTTATATTTCGGATGAGTAGGATATGTTGAGGAAAGTAGAACCTTGGTTGATCACTCTGCTAAATACAGAAGCACTACCCGTGCAGTGTGTTTGATGAAACAAAATTTATGTTCAAGAATTCCAGTTCGCTTATAATGACCTGGCCTACATTACTAGATATAGTTGTCCTGGTTGAGAGCTGATTTGACGCTATAAAATCGATTATATTTCAGAAATCTGTAGTGAAACTTATCAATGAATAAGATGAGACCAACAAAGGAGGTTCAATTGATCATACACATATTTGCAGTACTACCCTTAAATGTAGTGCTTCATGAAGAGAATGCAAAAAATTATGCCCTATATAATGCAACTAAATCCAAGCAATAAACTGTTTGCTGACTACAAGGCTAGATATATTCCTTGTCATTACAAAGCTCATTTTCTTTTTAAAAATTTGACGCATTCAAAAGATAAATAGTGAATGTGGTTGCTCAAAGATGTAAAAAAAGAAAAAGATATGCATAACTGAGATGTTCATGATGTTTGGTTCCTTTTGCATTTTTGTAATTCACATAACATGCTATTTGTGTTGGGTTCATTTCTGTATTGGAAAAAATGGTCATTCAATTTGTAGCATATGAAGAGTAGCATGTGAAATTGGGGCCAGACTCAAAGTTTGAGACTACTTATCCAGTCAAGTTCTTTCAATTATTTCTACAACTTCTTAACGCATTTGGATGACTAGGATTCCTAGACATTATGTCCTGTTTAATTGTCTGTTTCTGTTTCATTACTAGAGAGAAATCTAGTGTATCGTTGACTATTGTTGCATAGCCATACGTAGGGAAATCTAGTGTATCTTTGATTATTGCTGCATAGCCTTCTTTAACTTTTAGGTGCTTTGTTCAAATGACTTAATCAGTGCCTAGGCTACTCTATCTGAATTTTTTATGTGTGACATTGGTCTTTGTTCTCAATATATGCTATGTAGGTCAAGAGTGGGAATGTTCGAACTTTGGCAAGCACATCTCTTCTCCTAGTTCGAAGGGATTGGACCTCTGAGATTCGACTACATGGGTTTAAGATGTTGCAGGTCTGTGCTTATTGATCCTTATCTTTCATTGAACATAAAAGTGAAATTCTTGACCTTTAAGGGTCACATCCTTTTATAAGGGCATACATATAATCAAATTCACTAAATCCATTTGTTGCAGGTTATAACATAATTTTTTAGTCTAATATTATTCACGGTTTGTACTTTACATAATACAATGCCATTCATATAAAATAATATGTATTATAAATTTGAATTGATTGTAAAAGAAACATGGAATTCATTTAGTCCATTGGGGTTTAGGGCAATTCATATTTTAACAATTAAGAAAGAAATTCTATCAAAAAAAATTCGGTTCAACATTGTTAGGTATAGATAATTCATACTTCATTTTGTTTGCTTGTAAATGAATGACTTTGATTTGATGTTAGTTCTTGTTAACAATATAAATATGTAATTTGGTTCCTTTTTTTTAACCGCTCTACCTTTTTTGGAATAAGTGGTTAGACAATCAATTTCAATATAACACCAAACCAGCAGGGTTGGGGTGCGAATCTTATGTCTCAAATTGACAAAAAAAAAACAGAGGCTCGTTTGAAACCTACCTATCTCAAATTGACAAAAAAGGCTCGTTTAGTTGATGTAATATATAAAATTTGGTATTGCAGTTATGGGTGATGTAGGTCTGATTAGTTCCATCTCTGCTAACTAATTTTTTTATTATGGAGAAAGATTTCATCTGTTATATCCCTATAGTCCTTCTGAGATAGCTCTTTTTTCTCAGATGCCATTCAATAGATACTTAAGAATTATAATTATATGGCATGTATAACAAGATGTCAGTATGGTGATTTACTTGTATTTTCTGTAGCATTTGGTTCGATATAGATGGGATGAGTTGAACATTACAGAAAGGAGAGAGTTTGCAAACCTTACTATTAGTATAATCTCAGAGGTGGTGAACCCTCGGGAGGAATGGGCATTGAAGAGTCAAACAGCTGCTTTAGTTGCCGAGGTGCTTTTATTCCCTGATCTTTACAATGATATTTCTACATTATGCATAGAGTTATATCATTGGCCTTCGCTGGCATAAGGTTGTGCGACGAGAAGGAGTAGCACTTTGGCATGAACTTCTACCAACTTTGGTTTCTCTATCAGTCAAAGGTCCCATTGAGGTACTAATCACTTCAATGTCTTTTCTTTTCTCGTCTCTTTTTTATTTTAGTGTCTATGCCCTTGATAATTGGTATATTGTCTGTTTTGAATCAGGTAGAGTTAGTTTCCATGGTGCTGAGGTGGCTTCCTGAAGACATCACAGTTCATAATGAAGACTTAGAAGGTTCTATAAGATTTTCTTAGGGAACAATTTGTAATTTCCACAATTGAGTTGTTAGTGGATATAGATTAATGGGAAGAAAAATAATGCCTTCATGACTTTGTATGTTTCTGAGAGTGTAACAGGTGATAGGAGAAGGGTATTGTTGCGTGGGCTTACCGAATCATTGGCTGAAATTTTACCACTATTATACAATGTAAGTTTGGTGAGCCTCAATAAAAAAGAGGTTATTTCGTTTGGTTAGGCGAAGTGTTAAGACAAAGGATATTATCAATTAAGTAAAAGTGAAAAATTTGTTTTAGTTGCTTGAGAAGCATTTTGGAGCTGCTTTGAGAGAGTTCATGGCACAACAATTAGATGCTGCAAAACAACACGCAACTGCAGTAATAGCTTCTCTGAATGCTGTAAATGCATATACTGAATGGGCTCCTGTGCCTGATCTCGCAAAATATGGTTTGATCCATGGGTATGCATATATTATTATCTGAAACATCTATTCTTTAGAAAAATACATAACTTGAAGATCACCCTTGATAGGGATAACCATTTCTTCCTGACAGGTGTGGATCCTTACTGCCTTATAATGAATTTCGCCTCCATGCTTGTGAGTTTTTTAAGTTCCTTTCTCAAAGGTATGATGTATGCATCAGAAAAAATCTGTGCCGGTGCTATGGTTGATCAATGTTTAATCTTTGTCTTGTACATACAGGAAAAGGCCCACTGATAATACAGCTGTGGAGTTTGATTCTGCAATGATGTCTGTCTTCCAAATTTTAATGAACGCGTCAAGAGATTTTTTCAATAAATCTAAGTCAAATTTTAGTGCAATTGATGAAACTGAGATTGAGTTTATGGAATCTATATGTGAGTGTATGGTAACTATAGCTTCTTCCAATGTGCAATGTATTACTGGTGATGGAGCAATGACTTCTCAATTTCTTCAACAGGTGAGACCTAGAGCCTTATTATATTATGCAGATGATGCTCAAATAGTTCCCTTCAACATATTTGTTAAAATGAGTAGCATTTTCGTTCAATGTTTGATAGATCAGGTTCCAGAAGTAGCAGGTGTGGGTAATGTTAAAGTTGGGTTCCTTAAGTACAAAATTCTTTACATCGGGTTTCCATTAGATTTTTTATGAAGTGATAGGGCACAACTTTTTGATATACTTGTTTAGAAAACAATAATTCTCTTTTTAAGGGCCCAGGGGGGCTCACTAGGTGCTCTAACTAATTAAAAAAAATCCTTGTCTTGCCATCAATGGCCTGTGGCAGAACATGTCTCCCTCTGCATGATTCTTGTCGTGTGATCTAAAGATCTTGCTAGTTGTTACTACAACAAACACGAGGTGGTAGTGATGCTAGAAACAGTTGCTGCTAGTAAAGGGTGACTTTGCTTGTGAGTTGAAGAGATTAGGGTTGAAGGTGCCATCAATGTTTTTTGGGTGAGTGATTCGGCTTGGTGGCCTTTAATGCTGAGATTGATTGAGAGGAAGGATTGTTGTTGTAGGTGGTTGTGGACATGGACAATAGCAGCTGTGTTGGTCGAAGAGCAACGACGGGGGCAATTATGTGTACAACACGAGCTTGGTATTGATGTCGTTGTACCCATGGCACCAAATCCTAATGGGTTATATGTTGATCATAGCAACAGGGGGTTGTCAATGCTTGTCTCTTGATTTGCGGCATCAGGAGAGGTTTGGTGGTTGATGCTGCTCGTGCCTGCTGAGCAAGGGAGGTTGGATGGTTCATGTTGAACGACCCAGTGGGCAACGAAGTTAGCAAGTTGAAGCACTGCCTCTGATGATGTTGGTGGTTTGTAAAGATCCTTGGGGATCTTCTGTAACAAATTGTATGACGGGGCTTTGCTAGTTTATGGTATGGTGCCATTAAATGGGAATGATAAAATGATGATGCTATGTAATAGGTGGCAGGATGAGATTAGGCTTATATCATTTGACACAACACAAGGTAGATCTGTGCCTCAGTTTGGGATCTGGAGGGATTTTATATTTTGGCGGATGATCTCATGAGAGAGAAGCCCAAATAAGAAAGGAGAAAAACAGTATTATTGTTGTTGGTCAGAATGACGGGATGGTGGTACCTTTTTGTGGTTTATAATAACCTGGTTCCATTAAGATTACTAGGTATATTGGAAATGAGAAAATGATAAATAACATTTATACTTTAGATCTAGACCCTGAAAATTCAAAATGATCTTTAATGTTTGCATGACATGGGTGGATCCTTTTTTTTTGCATTTTGACGGGGAATTTGGTTCTTGGTGTTATTAGTTGAATTGGCTGTTGCTGTCCAACTGTTATAACTGAGAGAAATTGTTGGTTTGCCTAGTTGGATGTAACCTCTTTCTAGGATTTTGATACTTTATTTTCTCTTATCCTCATGAACAACTTCTAGTTCTCATGTCTCTTTCAAAATTCAGATTTCCGTCTTTGATGAACCCAACAATTCAGATAATTTAATTATTATTATATTATCTCTTTATTATCTGCAAATATATCTGCACTTCTCAATACTCAAATCTAGTAATTGGTTGATTTTGACAATGTATTCATGGGATCTATAATCTCTTTGTTGTATTTTATTTGCATTATGTTGGTCATAGCTAGGCTTTAATTGCATACCTTCTCTTTTTAGATGCTGGAGTATTACCAACATGTAAAGTTTGCCCTCCATTTTCAATCCTTGCTCTTTTGGCTCGTAAGTATAACTTCTTGCTCTGGATTTCTCAAACACACAGCTAGCATCATATATTATCCATACCTGTGATGCACAGGTAATCATGAGAGAACCTGTATCAAAGGCGAAAAGTTCTGGACAGGGTGGGGGTGAAAATTTTGTTGGCAATTTGGGAATTGCCTCCAAACCCTCCGATAAAGAGAAGATAATAATGTCAGTCCTCATCAATGATGACATTTGTGCAGCTATCTTGGATATTTCTTTCATGAGAATGTTAAAGAAAAATCCATCTGCAGGCAATCTATCTACACAGAATGACTTTGAACTATGGGATGATGAATTTGATTCAAAAACTGACTTCAGTCAGTATCGCTCTAGACTGGTATGACTTCTATTGCATTACAATTTATAAGATGCATCATCAAACACATGGAAGACTCACTTGAGTGTATGACTTCTATTGCCTTACAATTTATAAGAATGCATCATCAAACACATGGATGAATCACATGAGCTTGTAACTTTCTCAGTGTACACTAGTAATTAGCGACAAATTTCTCCTTAACTTTAATGTCATGTTTTTGACGAACAACATCATGCTGATCGTGGATGAGATTTGATATGGAGTCTTTCTTTTTCCCTGACATTTTTTGGTTCTTACTTTTCATTAGAAAAAGTAACAAAAATTCTAGTTTGTTTGTGCATTAAATCTGTATAGTTTTTGAGTGCTTTTGGTTACCACAATTTTCTTATACCATCAGTAATTTAGTCATCAACATTGTCTTAGAAAGTGGTCTATGCAGCCATATGCGCATATATGAATAGAGTTTGTGTATTTAATTAATTATCTAGTTCATATTTAATCTGATTACATCAGAAGGAACTAAATCCTTTTACTTCAGAAGGTAGATATGTGTAAAGGAATCATTAAAATCTTGATTTAGAAAAAAGGGTTATTTAGCTAAGGATACATGGGATTTACTATAAGCCTAAGGTAAATTTGCTCACTTGAGCAAGAGAGCTCTAAATTTTTTTGTATATCAAGAAGAAAACTGCCACTGAACCACCACTAAATTTGGAGTAAGTGTAATGATTGAGGAATTAAATTGTGTTTTATGATTATGAAGTTTTTTAGGGTGTGCTTTCCTAATGACTAATAATTTTGCACATTGATTTTTGATGCTTGTTAAACTGTGGCAATATGTTCTGCTTAGTGTTTATTTGTGTGTGTCAGAAACATGATTAGATGGTATTTTGTTACAAATCACATATGCATCCACATAGTTGCCATATTGTATGTGAGCTGCATAGTAACCTAATTGCTTTCCTGCATAAACTTCTCAAACCTTGGTGATAAAAAAGCCTTAATTTTGGTCGACTCTTTATCCTTCTCTGTGGGAAAAACTGCATTTTTATGTTACATATTATTTCATGTCACATGTAACTTCACGTGCTGTGTCTTTTCATGCCTTCTTTGGATAAAGATTTTTTTACAACCATTAACTTATTGAACTGTCGAATAGGTAAAACTACACTTTCAAAGAAAAGATTATCAGTAATGTGGGCTATATATCAGATTTAAGTTTTAAATATAGTCCTCCTCTAGGAAGTTTCAAAAAATTAGTTGCAGAAGTTAGTGCAAGTTCTCCAGTTGTCCTATGGGTGACTTTTTTTTTTGCCCGTTTCATATTTGTGGTTGGGATATTGTCCCCAGCAGCATGTTTTGACTTGTAGTCAGGGTTACTATATAATGTTTGATTGATCATCATACAAATTTATTGAGAGTATTAGTTAGTAGGCACTAGTCAGTTTTGAACCCTTGATTAATGTGTAAATTTACAACTTTGTAATGTTTTAGGAACAAAATCTATTGATTACACAGGATCCATAACTGAATAACTGAGAAAAGCATTATCTGTTTATTCTTGCACTCTGTTACCGATAATAATTTGGAGATCTCATACTTTGTTAGATTACTATTGGATGTAGTTTCACAATCTTGTACTGTATTATTTGATACAGCTGGAGCTTATTAAACTTATTGCTGTTCAAAAGCCATTGCTTACTGCAACAAGAGTTTCAGAGAGAATTACTATGATTTTTAAGACTTGTGCTCATGCTTCTGTGTCAGCTCAGGTTTGGCACTTGAATTAGTAGAAGCCTAGATCATTTACTGGAAACATAATTTATTCCTGATCTAATTTCAACAGAGTTTTTTTTGTTGTTGTCGTTGTGTGTTTGAACCTTAGGAATTAGCATTGATAGAAAGTGCTCAAATGGGACTTGAAACAGTTGCGGGTGCAATTTTTGATGGCCCAGTTGAATTTGTGAATATTGTTGCCGAGTCCAAGTTTCAGTTACACAGTACTTTTGAAGGTTGGCCTTTGTGCTCCATGTCATTGATGAAAACTTGTATGTTTCAGTTACTTTCTTGCATAATTAAACTCCTTGCTGCCGCTATACTCAGGTCTTCTTCAACATTTCCTTTCCTTAAGATGGACTGAACCAGCACTTGCAGTAATTCTCTGTAGATACTTGGATTCGTTGGGACCTTATTTCAAATACTATCCTGACACAATTGCTAGTGTTGTTAATAGGCTTTTTGAGCTGTTAACTTCACTTCCTATTGCAATCAAGGTTTGTCAAAAGGCCTATTTCCTGAATGAAACATCTTAACTTCAGTGATATTATCTTCTCTGAGTTATGGGTACTTTACACTATTGTGCAGGATCCTTCTTTGAATAATACTCGACATGCTAGACTGCAAATTTGTACATCATTTATCCGCATCGCCAAAGCTGCTGGGAGAAGTCTTCTTCCGCATATGAAGGTAATTTCAACTTGCTCATGAATTTAAAGGCACAAACCTTTGTGAGTTTATACAATCTTGGTTTTAGTTATTAAATTTATCACAATTGTATCTTGTATGGGTTGTTGTGATGTTACTGGCTAAAATACAATGCTGGAAACTGATTAGAATAGTGCGTGTAACCTTACTGGCCAACAAATGCAACCTGTTATAGATATTAGTTAATCAATTAATTTCTTAATTCCTGCTGGTAATCCTTAACTTTTGGTACCATTTAACAGTTCTATTCATACCAATGGAAGTCTAGAAGTGGGGCTGTAGAAGTTGGACCCATCTGTATATGATGGGCTGATTGATGGGTAAATCATAGTTTCCACCATGCCTTCAAGAATTGTACCATTGGTTATTCTTTAAGAGGACCCTAGTACGTTTTCCCTGTAATTCTTTTAATTAACCACTTCTCCATGGCAAAACCCTCTTGCACTGGAGCCTTAATTCTGAGTCCCAATGACTGACTCTTAAACTCTTTCATCATATGACTCAATTCTCCCCATAGATCTTAGTTCTTTCAGATTTGAGCTTGTTTGGATCCTCCTAATTTTCAAATGTTCGTTATTATTAATTTCTAGATAATGTTGATTATACTAAAAGGCGAACAACTTAACAAACAATTGAGAAACTAAAACTAACAATGCACATTGCAGGGTCTAATCAGATTCACACATAGTCAACGGAATATTGGATACAAGCAAAAGAGCATGAAGATTTCTTCCATGAGATTATTCACATCCTATGGGATTTGACTAGATGGTCTGTAGGACCAAGAACCAATTTGAATGCGGAAGGAATTGTGACAACTTTGGTATTGATGAAAGTTCTACTACCTATGCTGTGTTTGAAAAGCTACTACTCAAGTCATGATATTTCTGTTCATCCCAGCCATGACGATGTCAATCTTATATCCCTACTTGTATCAGCCATACATGCCTTTAGTTCCATGATTTCTACTACGTAAAAAACCATTTTAGACTATAGAGTCAATGATACTCATGAAATTTGCAATATTTCCTTTGCCTAGTTGATACATCCTTACTTTTCAACATCAATGTTGTCCACTTTAACCCATAATTCATACAACCAGTCTGATAGCTTTGTCGTATGGTAGAAAATTTCCAACTATGACAACCCATAGAAATTTACAGATAAACTTGTAAAGCAAATATGCTAAGCTTGCTCAGAATATTTCTGTGAGATCATTCCAACACAAGTCTCAAGGTGATATTCTAGACTTCTAGTAGGCTTCACAAAGCAGTTACTGGAGGGCTTTATGCTAGGTTTATAGATTGACATATGTAAGGGGGTTTGCCTCTTCTGCAGCTGCTCACTTTTTCTTTATGTTATTTCTTATTTGTATTGTTGATTTTGACCTCAGTCTTTTGCTAAAGTAACATAAATAGGGAACATAACAATTGCACATGTCAATGAAGAAATTGGAGACAGACCATTGCATAAACTGATTAGAGCTCATTATCAATCTGGATGTTTCACAGATTCATTTTGCAACATGGTGTGAAATTCTCCATCATAGTGTGTTGGTTACTTAGAGTCAACTGTTTAATGCTGTGATATAAAATTGCACATCATTCATAAGACACTTGAGGATTTTGTTGTGCCCGTGGGGCAACAGTGCAGCGGAAGGGTGCCAAGTTGTCACCCAAGCACCCGCAGTTCGATTCCCAGTTATGACGCATTTGTAGGGATTTTTCTTCCAAATGGGGCGTGCAACCACGGGATGCTGGGCTTCTGGGCACTTCCCGATTTACCTTGGCGGCCGGTGGGAAATTTTCATGGGGCCGGGCCGGGCCTGGTGCCCCAGATTCGGTGTTACCTTGTTCAACATTTGAGGGTTTTGTTGCCAAATAAAAGACTTCTAACCAAATATGTGCATCAGACATATCTACTCAAGTAATCATCATTGATCAGGACAGCATCTTAAAAATTGTGGATGATTCAAAAAGGATGCTATTGTTCTGCCAGATTATTAAGTAGATAATTCTATACAAACTTTGGTCCAATTTGCCTGAAGATCCCTTTTTTTCTCAACATTAAAAAAATCATCATTTACACCACCAAGGTATTCCTTGATGCATCTGGTCATTTCTCTTTTCTTCAGAAATGTGAGAATCATTTGGCCTCATTCAAAGGGAGAGCAGTGGTATGGAAGTTGTCAGATTCTCGCAAATGCTCCCAATAATATTTTAGTCATGAGAGAGAAACAGCAAGTGTTTTATTAAGTGAACTAGTTTGATAATAGTCACAAGGTTGCTCTGACATGCCTTTTTGGTCCAATACCTGCTATTTTTTGTTGCTGTGGAATACTTGTGAGTGTAAATTTGGGTTATGTCATGTGTTTATGGCTAGGATCTTCATAATGCATAATTTGTTTTTAGAAGGGCATCCTGGTAGTAGGCTTTTCATCCATTGAAGCAGAAGGGTTTTTTCTTTGATCTAAGCATTAACCATAATATTATTTCTAGCGATACTTTATGATTTTTGCTTATTAGTTGCCATTTCTTGGAAATCTCAACTTGTAAAAATGTTCACTTGAATATTTTTATATAGGTGTTACTTGTGTGATTGTTATGAATTACTTGCGCAAATGTTGGAAAAAAGTTGTATTAGACCTGGCTAGCAGCCAAGTAATTGGATTTTTAGCCAAACTATACTTCTAATGTTGTAGGGCATTGCTGACACCATGGCCTATCTACAAGGAGAAGGTCGATTGCTGCGGGGGGAGCATAATATTTTAGGCGAAGCATTTCTTGTTATGGCAGCTTCTTCTGGGTAAGTTTCTACTCTGATTGTCATTGCTTCATCATCCACCTTAGCAATCCATAGTCTTTCTGTTTCTTACCTCTTTCTTTATGGAGAGGGAATAATGAATATTATATATGTTATCTTGCTTTCAGGATTCAACAACATCAGGAAGTATTAGCCTGGTTGCTTGAACCTTTGAGCAAGCAATGGACCCAGTCAGAGTGGCAAAATGCATTTTTATCTGACCCGGCTGGTCTAACCCGATTGCTCTCTGATCCTCAATTTATGTGGTCAATTTACCATAACGTGACCTTTTTTGAGAAGGCCCTCAAAAGAAGTGGAGTTAAGAAGCCTGTCATGAATCTACAGGGAAGTTCAGAAGCTGCTGATGCATCTACTCATCCATATGCTATGTCTTCCCATTTGTCATGGATGCTGCCTCCTCTCTTGAGGGTGAGTAAAGTTGTCGAAGCTTCTTTGTAGACTTTAATGCCTTTTGAGTTGTAAATTGAAGAGGCAAAGAGATTTTTATGCAACAACATCATCAACAAACATGAGATTAACTATTTTGTGTCGGTTACACATCCATACCTTTCCTATCTTTCTAATATATGAAGCATTGGTGTCTCTCTGCTCCTCATACTTTCACGTTCGATTTTTATCATTTAAATGAAGCTATATCTTTCTACTTTATATCTTACTAAAGATACTAGTATTTTTTTTTCACCCTTTTTTCTCTTGTGCCCTTATGTATCTATCTTAGCATCTCATTCTTCTTTGCTATACTAACTTTTTTTATATTGTTTCTTAAGCATTCAACATTGAATGATGAAGTATGATTGGTCATACTTCAATCTTATAGAAATTTTCTTTTAGCCTATGGTAGCACACATTTTAAAGCTCCTCTCTATTTTATCCCTTCAGTTTTAATTTTCTTAATTGTAGCTCCATCAATTTCTGTTTCTTGTTGACAAATCCAAAATATGATACTTGTACTTGTTCATCTAACTTAATGATTCTTTCACTTATTTTTTTATTTTGTTGAAACCAAATTTATCTTTGTTTAATTCTGTTTTGTTCAAAACCTTTGTTCTGTTTCTTTCAAGGGAAAGCTTCATTTATACTTTGTCTTGGCTTTCGTCAATTAGCATACTTTCTATGCAAGTAATGTACACGACATAGATGTTATGTTGAATATGATTGGTAGA
>JBBUKS010484254.1:0-16163 GCA_038050645.1 Hedychium gardnerianum
ATTGCAACGCCGTTTAAGTGTTGACCCCCGCAGTGACGGGACCGTCGTATGCTGCGAATATTCCGTTACAATTGACGGACGGAGAGCATTCATCGTTGCTTGATAAATACCAGTCCGCTTCAGATCGACTCTCATCGCCCTTCACCTTCTTTGCTCGCCTCTCACTTTGACATCGTTCGACGCCTCGCGATTTCCTTTCCATTCGGTCACCTCGATCCCCCAATGGCCGCCGCGAAGATCGAGAAGCTCCAGCCGGCAGTTGCTGCTCTTGATCAGATCAGGTGAGACTGAAGCGCATCTCTTGGGAATTGGGATCTTTTGTAATCCATGGAGTCAGGTGAAAGAGATTAGATCTGACTGCCTTTTTTGTCTTTTTTTTCTGCAGTGAAAATGAGAAATCTGGAATCATAAGCCTCGTTTCTCGTTATCTGAGGTAGGATTCCGTAGATCGGTGTGTTTGCTTTTGGAGTTACTTGGTTGCGAGCTCTTTTGGTTATGGTGATTGGAATGCCATCTTTTTGTTGTTTTAATTGGGTCTCAGTGGGGAAGCCGACCAGATTGAATGGAGCAAGATCCAGACTCCGACTGATAAAGTGGTTGTACCTTACGACAGCTTGGCGTCATCTCCAGAAGGTCAGTTTTCCTTATTTGGTCGGATCTGTGTTATGCCATTGCTGATTTTTTGATTAATTGTGATCATCGTGTCGCAGACCTTGAGGCAACGAAGAAGCTCCTCAACAAGCTTGCGGTGCTAAAGCTCAATGGAGGACTGGGAACCACCATGGGATGCACGGGTCCCAAGTAAGTAAATCGTCAAGGGTTGTTTATCTTTAAACTTTCTGTCGAATGCAAAGCTTGTAAATTTATTGCTAAAGCGATGATTGTGTTGATGAAATTATATGAGCTAGTAGTTTCCTTTGAAATAGCCTTTGCGCTCGGATATTTAGTCTTTTAATAGTGGAGAACATCGGACAATATTTTAACAAAGAATGTTGAAGGAAAGAATTATCTTGCTTCTTCTTCGAGTCATCCAGTGCTTATAAAGCTAGTAGGAATAGTTGTGAAGCCGTCTGATTTAGCTGGCTACATAAAGAATTATACAGTTCATGAATCAAGACTACCGGATTGGTATTTTTTGGATGCCTCGTGAAACTAGTTTTTGATTGGTCCCACCCTATTAAATACAAGCAATAGGTATTTTAACTTAGTTTGAAAATCATTATTTCAATCCTCTGTAATTTGCATAATTAGATAGTGAATCCTAGCCACCTGAACTACGACTTTTTTTGTGCCTAGTATGTGCATTATCAGTAATCTGAGTACTCAAAATTTTCTTGTGCAAACTGCTTGTCCAAATATTCTCTTCTCGTAGATCACTCTGCATAATTTTTTCTAAGCCTGTGGAAATCAGAAGTTGCTGTGTAACATATATGCTTTTGTACCCTATTCAACATAATTATTAATGAAACTGAGCTACGTTTCCATGAACCACAGGTCTGTAATTGAAGTTCGTAATGGTTTTACATTCCTCGATCTGATTGTTATCCAAATCGAGGTAAGTTAACTTAAAGAGTGGTTTATTTTCAATCTATTGTCATAATCTAGAAGATACTGAACCATCGGAGAACACTTTGTAGTCTCTAAATAAGAAGTATGGATGCAATGTTCCTCTTCTTTTGATGAATTCTTTCAACACTCATGATGATACACTCAAGGTGAGAATAGCTTGCTGTATTTGGTATCATAAGTGTGCTACAATTTTCCTTGGAAATAGTATGCTGACACTGCTTATGAATTTGATGAATGTGAAGATTGTGGAGAAATATGCCAACTCAAATATTGAGATTCATACATTTAATCAGGTTTGAACTTTGAATATCTTTTTTAGTTTTTATCAGTTTGGATATTTGTAAGATGTAGCAACAAATCAATCTTCTTTTTCTATTTTAATCTTGAAAAGGTCATCAAGTAACCTATAATTATTTAATTTGCAGAGCCAATATCCTCGCTTGGTTGTTGAAGATTTTTTGCCATTGCCAAGCAAAGGCCAAACAGGGAAGGATGGCTGGTACATTCTGCTCAAACATTGTTGCAAACTGTACATGATAAGATATGCCATATGTTTCTTAGCGCTTTTAACTTCCCTTGTAAGCAAAGAGTCCAAGTAACAGTGGTCAGCATCAATTTTGAGAAAATTTGAATGATTGAATCAGTGGAAAAGGCAAAACACTCACACACACACACACACACACACACACCTTTTTCCAATTGTACCGGAATTTTTCACTGAATGAACCTCTTCTTTGGCGTGGAGGAATTAGCTGTCGGATCCCTAAATTGAACTTGTGGAGCTAAAATGAATGTCTGTTTCTGTTGACTGATAAGTCTGTATTTCATGCAGTTTTCATTCACTTTCATGCATGACAATTATTTCATGCATGACATCATTTTGTAAGTTCATAATTTGGATGCCTTGTAGATATGTGCTTCTAGACAATTATTTGTGTCATGGAAGTTTATTTATTGTGCATATTCTTATTTCCAATTTGAAGGTATCCTCCTGGTCATGGTGATGTTTTCCCAGCTTTGAAGAATAGTGGCAAACTTGATGCCTTATTATCACAGGTTTGAAACAATCAACTAAGATAGCTAATTTCTAATCTTTTTTTTTCTCTGTGTGTGTGTGTATGTGTGACACATCCATTCTGCTCATTTTTTTTTATAATTTCTTATTGATGACACTCAATTCGTCCATTTTATTTTATTACCTTTTCTATTTGTTTAATGATCCTATGTATTACTTTCCTCAGGGGAAGGAGTATGTATTTGCTGCGAATTCAGACAACTTGGGTGCCATTGTCGACATAAGTATACCTTCTATCTCTTAGTTATTTTTGTCATTATCTAATCTAAAATTTCTTTCATTATGTCACCTAAGAATGTTCCCCCTACTGTATAGAAATCCTTAACCATTTGGTCAACAACCAGAATGAGTATTGTATGGAGGTATCTTCCTATTCATTCAATTCCAAAGTTTGCTGAGTTTAAGGAAGGCATTGACATGTATACTGCCTCCTCAGGTGACACCCAAAACATTAGCTGATGTTAAAGGTGGCACATTGATCTCATATGAAGGAAGGGTTCAGGTAAGCAATTTGGATTGGTGTTTTTAATGCTACACTATTTGTTCGGACTTTTGGCATGTTCTGTGGTTCAAAACAACTGGCGTTGCACATTTTTTTTAATGATAATATCAATAGTTTAACAAGAACAATGTATCTGCTATGATCATATATGCTGTTGTTCTTTATTATGTATATATCACCTCCAAGCAAGTTTCTGGTTGTATACATCTGTGACCCTGTGAAATAAATATTTATATTCAAAATGATCATTACACAAAAACAAGAAGTATATACTGATCTCATACTAAAAACTGATATATTGATCTGACTGTTCATAATGGTTGAGAAACATTTTTCAAGATTTCAGACACGCACGTATGCACATTTGCATGCATGCATGCATGCATATACATTTTCTATATGACAGTATATGTAGCTAACTAATTAGTTTAAGGACCTAAGAGTTTGGTATTTAAACATTGGTTTCTTTATGTATCTACCATGATTTTGGCTTGTTATTTTTTTAAAAAATATATATATATATTTTTCTTTATTTGTTCTTACAATTATCGGTTATAGGATGAAGGAATCATGATACAGTTCTACATTTAAGGTTATTGGTTTTATGAAACTTCAAAGTAACTAGTCTTGTACGACTACACATTCAATAGTGTCATAGCATTAACCTGTCAATTGCCGCTGGTAATATCATGAGTATCATGATAGGAGCATAACATGAAAATCATGATAGTGCTTTGAGTTTATCCTATATCATTAATGTACCAGCTGAACTATGATAGAAGTAGCTCCTAATCTAATCTCTTGAATTTTGTGTTTTTTTACGTGAGTTGTTGATATCTTAATATACTTACCACACATGAAATCACTTTGATTGAAAGTAATATGTTTGCATGCTTGGTAAAATCAGCTTATGATAAGAGCTATTAATTATACCATTTACTTGTTGTCATGGCATTAAAACTTCATTAAACTAGTAGCTGATTTAATTATTGCATCTAAACATCTATGGTACATATCTTGCAGCTTCTTGAGATTGCTCAAGTACCTGATGCTCATGTAAGTTGCATCACAAGACACTGTCTTTTTCTTGTCATTCCATATGCAAGGGAAAATAAAGATGAACTGCTTTTCATTGGCCATTATTGTAACATAACTTGTTATGCCACTTCTTTTATTATGCAGGTAAATGAATTTAAATCAATTGAAAAGTTCAAGATCTTCAACACTAACAATCTGTAAGCATTATATGTTCTGGCTTCACAGCATTATAGTGGGAATTCTGCTGCATTTTTCTAAAGTTTGCAATGACAGCTGGGTAAACTTGAAGGCCATTAAGCGGCTTGTAGAAGCTGATGCACTAAAAATGGAAATTATTCCAAATCCTAAGGTGTTCTGATTATTCTTTATTTCTACTTCCTCTCGTACTTTCTGATCCATCTCAAATAAACTGAATATTGAGCTTCGTGAATTTATGTAGGAAGTGGATGGTGTGAAGGTTCTTCAACTGGAAACTGCAGCTGGAGCAGCAATTCGAGTAATCATCAGGCTGACAAGATACTGATTAGTTTTTTATCTCACAATTCAAAAACTTACGTCCTAAACAGATTAAATTATGCTTTAACAGTTCTTTAACAATGCTATTGGAATTAATGTTCCACGATCTCGGTTTCTTCCAGTGAAGGCAACATCAGATTTGCTTCTAGTACAGGTATATTATGAGACCATCTAAGCTATGAGGAACAATGAATCATCATAATTTTTTCTTACTTTCTATTATGCTTATTTTTTTTGTTTTTGTCACTTGCAGTCTGATCTATACAAATTGGTTGATGGCTTTGTTATTCGCAATACAGCACGAAAAAATCCTGCAAACCCCTCAATTGAACTTGGACCTGAATTTAAGAAGGTAAGATCACAAATGGAGTGTTTTTAGTTAGTAATTTGATTCCTTTGATTAAAATTGTTACTCCACTTGTAGGTTGCCGACTCCCTTGCCCGTTTCAAGTCCGTACCTAGCATTGTTGACCTAGATATCCTTAAGGTTTCTGGTGATGTTTGGTTTGGTGCAGGAATAACACTAAAGGTATTTTTTTTTCTTTCAATATTTTGCTTTATCTATTTTCTGTTTTTTCACTTGTGTTAGATCACATCAATTTTTTTCTTACTGGGGTTTCAGAGTTCCTTTTGTCATGAAAATTTCCCGTGCTTTCTTCCTATTACATGGGTGTATTCATTTCCTTTCAGTTCTCTTTCTTTCTTGTCACATCTTCACAAAAACACAAGAATTATTTACAGAGTGCACTGGTAGTTGATTGTTTCCTTTTAGGATGAAGTAGCATGGCCATTTCTTCTTTCAATTTCTCTGATCACCTAGAGATATCTTGACTCTCAAAAACAAAATATTTTGCTTGCTTCCAGACATTCCTATATAACTATTTTCTTGAACCTCTTCTCTTTTAATATTTCCATTTATGCACATCTGGAGAGATACATGCCTTTTGTAATACTCGCACCTCCTCTACTTCACTTGGGTAATGGTACAGATACCTTAGCACCCGCATGATCACTCTTTTATAACCTAATTGAGATTATTCATCTTACTAGTTAATTTTTTAATCTCTGGCAAAATTAAACTTTTCATCTGCAATCTTAATACTTAATAGTTAATATCAATGTGAGTGGTATTAATGTTGAGGGAATGACATCTATTCTAATTTTTTTTCCTGTTAGAAGATTAAAAATTGCCCCAGCGATTATAACCCAGATCATGAGCATGTGATGAGTAGTTCTATGGTAGGTTTCCACAAACCTCACATCCTTGAAGAAAGACTAGAATTTAGTTTTTTTTTTTTTGTACATAACAGTGTTTCTAACCAATAACAAATGCAAGCTTACAACTGTTAGTAGTATCAAACTAAATTTAAGGCCAATGGTCGTTGGAGGGTTTCTCAAGTATTTATGGTACTTAGATATTTGTAAGGATATATAGGATATTGCAATTTGAAGTGTTCTATGTGGAGTTTCCTGTTGTCTAACAATGTATGCTGAAGCCGAAGCCCTCAGGCTCAAATGCAAGTAATAAATTGAATTGACACCTGATGTTTGTGACACTTATTTCCCTGTGACAATTATGTACATTCCAAAGATACATTCAGTTCTGTTGTCCCTCTTACCGCAGAGGATAAACCTCCTTGCTGAAATATATGTTGCTTTTTAGTCCATAGAAAATACTAGTTGTACTGTTATAATTATAATCTACTCGGGTGAAGGGACATGCCTCATCTCTGTTCCAAAAAGAAAAAAAAAATGAAAAAGGATCTATAGGAAACTGTGTAGATGCAGACAGGCCTGGGAGAAACATGCAATTCTTGGTTTGACAAAACAGAACAATAAATATGAAGGTTCCAGTGATAATCTGTGGTTATGGCAGAGATGATTTGGCACCATTTCTGATTGTCATTTGGGTACGTGTACGCATCATTAGCGAACATGCCATTACACCACCTGTATGTGGTTTGAAGTATCATACTGCTATATGTATATTTCCTGGTTGCTTGGTGCTTTCAAGTCTCAGATTCGAGTCAAAAAAGTATAGACCAAATTCTCTTAGATTGGAGCATTTTGTGCCACCCCTTGGAAACTGCTAATGCATGAAATTTGTCGGAGAGCTTTAAAATTAACCCACCCCTTGACCTGTTACAATAAAACTCGTTCTCTTTTGCAATCAATACCATATAACATCGTTAAATTTGCCTTAATAGTATTTTGTTTTGCTAATCTTTTGCCCCTGTGGTGAAGGGCAACGTGACTATCGCTGCAAAATCTGGGGTTAAGTTGCAGATCCCTGATGGCGCTGTCCTTGAGAACAAGGTAAACCAACCACCAAATTACCATGGTTTATTTTTGCTCATTTGAATGCCCAATTTCCAAGGCTTGCAGTGACCATACTTTTCATTTGTTGAGCCAGGTAATCAACGGCCCCGAGGACCTGAGAGCATAAACATCCATGAAATTTTGGTTTGCCTAGTTTGCACGTCCAAAGAGGATTTGGGCACTTTTAGAGCACTTCATTTCCCTCTTCATTCTCTGCTATTATTGACCTGCGTAAGGACAGCTGATGCATCCACAATTTTCTCGTTACTTGCTTCAAGAGAGGGCATAAAAAATAACAATGTATAAGAAATGGAGCCTTGTGTGAGCTCCCGTCAATTTGTCTCTGTCTTGTCAGATTCTTTTTGTTGCCTTTTTAATCATGGAAAAACTTATTTTCCTTCAACTTCCCTTCATATTATTCTGGTCACACTTCTCTTAGGTGTTTGCCTGCAGTTTAACAATCTTGTCAGGAACAGGCAAATATAAATGCAGCAAATACTAGTGCTACTTGGGAGAGAGAACAACTTGTTTATTTAGCCACAATGGAACAATGAGATCAATCTGTGGTGAAATCCGAAGACACGAATGACTATAAATTGCCTTGCTTTTCATCTCTAGAAGCACTCCAAACCAAGGAATGGACCAAGATATAGTATTTCAGCTTCAATTGTAGAATTCAACAACAATGTTGCATTAATTAGGAATCTTTTCACTGGTTCAACTAGAACCATATGAAATATTAAGTGCAGTCAAATATGATTTTCGAATTTAGAATCAATCACAACCGTTCACAATTAAATAGGGTGGCAATTATATTATATCATTGTCATAAATAAATCATGTCATTTAGATCAATAAAAAAAATATTTATTAAAAATAATTTTATAAAGTATAAGATTAACTAAATTTATCTAAGCATACACGAGGGTGAGTTTGAAAACCATCAGAATTTATCTAAACTTCTTAATTTATGATGTTTGGATGATGGGAAATTTTTGTGGGTCAAATTAGTCATCTTCGGTATTAAAAATAAAAAAAATAACTATTTTTAAAAAATAAATTATCTTAATAAATAAGCTAAGTTTTGTTGATATATATTAGAGGTGTTAAATAGGCTGAACACTTTTAAGTCGGGCCGAGCAATAGGGCTTTGACCCGCGTGTTAGGCTGAGCATGATCCAATCACTAGCGATCCCAATCATGGCACAAACTTGAGCCACATGACCCCTATCTAGTTCGATTCAAAAAATATAAAAAATTAAAAAATAAGTATACATTATTCTTCAATAAAAAACTAAAGAACAATTTCTAAAAATATTTTTTAAAAATATTTTTTACTTTTTTTTTCTTTCTTTTTTACTTTTGTATGTTTTCTCTTTTCTATATACTTTTTAATATTTTGCTATATTAGATTATTTTATTATATCATATATTTAGGCCTTAATATGAAACTGCTTGGCTTGATCTGGTTTTGAACATCCTATGGTAACATCATGAATTACATTCGGTTAGTGCATGAGGTGTTGCCACAATGAAATTTAGGGGTCAAATCCTGGTTAGTAGTCAGGTTCCTGTCCCCCTTATGCACTAGTCACTGTTCGGGCTGGCTAGACTAGCCCTCGTGATTTACCTCCTCCGTGTTGGTCCTGGGACGGACTGGCGGGCGTACTGGAAGCGAGCGTTTCGTCTTTTGCCACAATGAATTACATTCGACTTTAGAATTTAGGGTTTAGGATCATTATATTAAAATTATATTAAAATAAATATATCTATGATTTGCACAATTCATACATTCTCATGCTCAGAGCCTTCTAGATTAATACTATCCTAAATTTAGTATTTTAGAATATAAATATTGTGCTCGACTATTTCTATGCATCTATATATTACATTCATATATTTTACACCTTTACATTATATCGTTATAATACAATCGAAGGAGGAGGGTTGAAAATGAAGTAATCGATGAAAGATGAAATTAATTAGGAAAATACTCAATTTGAACAAATGTAGATTAACAATTTTATTTTCACTTAATATAGATTAACAAGTAAAACTCACCCATATTTAAAATTATTTATTTTCTATATTTTATATATCGAACAAATTTAATTAAACTCTTATAAAAGTAATTATTGCATTTTTTTCATAAATATCTGACCTGTTACATGTTTTTTCTTGGGAAAAAATAAAAAAAATGCCCCTTTAATTCAGAGCCTCCTTTATATTTTTATTTTTATATAAAAAAAACGCCCTTTCCATTATTTTCTTATAAAATTATATAATTATTCTTAAATATATTATTTGATCGATTTTAATTGTTTGACATATTAATTTTAAATTTAAATTTTGAATGACTAATTGTGTGAACGTGATAAATTTATATTGTAATAATTATAAAATTAAAATGACTATAATATAAATATTATTGAATATGTTAAGTTTGTATTAAAACAATGTAGTTATTATTCGTAAACATTATTAAATAAATCAAATTTACCCGATCAATTGAGAATTTACATTTGAAATCAATCTGGAAAAAAAATCAAAATCGATTGAATAGGTATATAATTTTATAAGGGGCTGATGGATGGACGTCCTATTAATAAAAAATAAAAAATAAAAAATGAAAAATGAAAAAGGGCACCTGATGATTTCAATAAAAAAAAGGAGCCTTTGATTATTTATTTTTCTTCGTATTCTAAATTTATCAAACGAACCGGTTCTCTTAGTAAACGGGTTGAAAGCGGTTGACCGGTTCGGCTTGTCAGATCGCCTATAAATTCCCCTGCCTGTCAGGTTCAAAGTTCAGACCGGAGCTAATCATTTCATCTCATCCGACCGCTTCAGATCCGGTGTCAGACATGGACGGCGTCCCTTCCGGCGGGGGCGATTCCTTCTTCTCCCCTCTCTGCATCTTCCTCCTCGTCGTCGCTCTTCAGTCCCTCGATGGCTTCCTGGATATCGTCAAAAAGGTTAGCGATTCGAGCTTTCTTGTCGCCAAATTATCCGAATAAATCCCCAAGGAATCGCCCTTCCTCTACCAGTCTTGTGTATCGTGTTTTCTTTTCTTTTCTTTTGGATCTTTCTGGCGAAGATTAAAGTGGTTGCGAAAAGTTGTTTTTGATGAAAGATCTAGCGGGTATTACCCTAATTTTCGGGTCGATAGGAGTGGAAATGTATGAATATTAAGATTTTTTTTCCTGTGGAACTTTAGATGGTATTTTTCTTTACCATTGTCTTTTTTCGATTAGGCATTGGTGATGGTATTTGGCAATCTTCACCGATTGATAGTCAGGGTTGATTAATTGCAATATCTAATGTGATAATACAGGGACAATTTTACCAGTTCGATCTCACTATACCCGATTTGTTATGAAATATGACATATCACAATTGCAGAGAACATTTTTTTTTTAAAAAAAAGGATGATTGAGAAGATCGTACCTCATATGGAGAGAAAATAGCAAAAAGGAATAATAACCATGCTCATGTATTACAATGACGACAATAGTCACTTCGTTGTCTTTATAACTCAATGTCCTTGATTTTCTTACACTTGTATAACGCTGATGCAGCTATGTACAGGTAACCTACATCAACGCTGCCCCAAACCTTTGTTAGTATGAGTTTGATCTACTAGACCTACATGCCAACAAACACTCTCTGATCTTTAGGGTTGACAACTAAGTAGAGGTGGACAAGAAACCTGATATACTCAACTCGACCCAAAACTGAACCAGAAAATTGAGTTTTATTAGATTTTGGTTCATGTTCAGCTTTAAATATTGTAAAATTTCAGCTGGGGTTGACTTTTTGGGTTAGATAAAATTTGAAAAACCTTAACCGACATGATCTATTGATATACTCATGTCATATACCATATATATACAATATCTTGTAAAATTCAAAGGATCCAAAAACCTGAAAGAACCCTTAATCTGATTTGAATTGAACTGAAATTTCCTACTCAGTTTTTTCCTTTGTATTTTGAGTTTTGGGCTTGGTTTTTTTTTTGTGTAATCCAAATCTAATTGCACCAGGTTGAATTTTCTCTCTGAAAACTTGACTTGATCTTACCTGTGTCTACCTTTACAACTAAGCAAATTCGTTAGCAACTGCCTCAGCTTCATATGGGTCAATTCAAATGATGTTGTGTCATACTGATCTTCATGTATACATGATATTGATTTTCCTATTGAGTATAAACTACATTCATTTTTTAATTTATATTTGTGCATGTATATTTTGAGTTTTTTGTTTTACTTTTTTCTTCTTTACAGAAAGGAATGACAAGTGAGGAAGAAGTTCAATTGCGCAAAGAAATCAAGGAACTTTACAAAGAGGCTAGCTCCCTATCAACGTAGGTGTTAAACAATAGTAGAAGAGGTTATTGTAGTATTCATTGAACTGCTTTTTTTTTGTTCTAATCCTTTTTCTATAATCCTTTATTATACTTAAGTTAGAGCTTCACAATGCTTACTTTTGCATCTATTTAATACCTAACATGAATTCTTTTTTATTGCTTTGTACTACAGGCCTTCAACCTTTGCTCAATCTGCTAAACTTAAACGACTAGCTGCAGCCAAGGAAAAAGAGCTGCTTAGAAGTACATAACATGCTATTAATCTGATTTTCATTTTACTAGTTAGCATTATGCGATCTACTATTATGCCATTTCTTACTTAATCAATGACTGCTTGCAAGCTTAAATAACCATTATATATTGGCGTTTCACTATTACTAGAGTAATTCACTTTGCTATTTAACTGCCCTGAATTTTGATGTTTATAAAATGATAAAACCTATCTCTACCTGATGGAAAATCATAGTACATTCTGATAAAACTAATGTCAAACTTAGCACTTGTTTGGGATCATATGTGAGACATAGTTTTGACCAATTTTCACAAACTTCAGTCTAATTGTCTTTATTTTATGCTATTGGAATTGATTCTTTTACTGTATTCTGCAAGAAAAAGGCAACAGTTTTAATGTAGTAATTTAGATTATAGTAATTATGTCTTTTCTTGCACAAATATAAATTTCAATAAAAAAGGCTTCACGGTGTGTGGAGCATTATGTTCTGAGAAGAACAAGACCTAACAAGTAATGAACTGAATACCTTTTGTGGTTCTTGACTAATAATGTTTTGCTTGGTTGCCTGATCTATGGGCTTTACATTGATCTGTGAACATGCATCCAACCATGTATGCCTGGTTTATTAACACCAGCACATACTGTGCAATTTGCAAACCCAGCATGCTGTTGCTGTAACCCATTTTCATATGAAATGATAGTGATTGTTGATTATATTTAGCTCTAGATGTATCATATGTCTACTAATATTTTAGAATAAATAACACCTTGTTTCACATGGGTGATCACCTAATTCCTTGACCAATATAGTTCCTTGCCTCCTTGAAATACCTAGTGTCTTTATTAAGAGCACTTGGAATGATTCTCAATCTGCACTCTTCAATTTAAGCAAGGATTAAGTGGTTTGGATCTAGTTCTATAACCTTTATTTTCAGGTGAAATACCAGAAAAGAATAGAAAAAATTATGGTCTGGAAAGGTTTGGTACCATGAGAGAAGCAGAGAAGCAAGGTGCATTGGTAGTGAAATGGTAGACATGTGAGATTCAAACTTTCATGCCAAAGAATGTGGAGGTTGATTATGACAATGTTGAGAAGAGAATTGGTCTTAATGGAGCTAAACATGGTGCAAAATACTGAAGTTTTTTCCTTTCCCATGGGCCTGTGCTATCAAGAAACTGGTCCATTTCATAGGATAAAATTAGTTAAGCAACTTGGACTAACAATCACTTTTAAGAGAAAAATTAGAATTGCTAAATATCAGAAGGAGAATGAAAAGGACATGCTTATGAAAAACAAGATGAGTGGAATAAAATGCCAAAGAAATAGGAAATACAAAATTTCATATTTGGTATAATGGAAAAGTTAAATCATAAAAATGGAGTGTGTTTTGCTAGTTAAAATTATAGGGATATGTTGCGAAAGTGAAGATGTGTGTTGGAGATAGAACCGTAGTATTAAAATTGGCAGTAGGAGATGAGTTATTAAATGTTATATGTGTTTATTCTCCTCAAATAAGATTGAGATTAAATGTTATCGACTTATGTTTAATTATGTTCTGAGAATCCTTCATAGTATTGCTATTTATTTTCAAAACAATATATCAACGTAAGTTTTCTGAAATTTAATCAAGGTATTTAAATATACTTTTCCTGTTAGAAACTTAAACCCAAATCCCAAGGGATTTTAATTTTGTAAAATATGATCTTTCTGATCATCACTAAAGTCAAGAAACTCAGAGTACCCTGGTTGGTTCTGGTATCAGATCTTGCATAATGTTTTAACTTAGTTACTTCTCGTGTTAGCCTCAATAATGTGCAAGATCATGTAGTAGTCCTCTAAACATATTCTTTCCCTTACATAATGCTTGTGCAGAACAAGAAGAGCGCAAGAAGGAGAAAACCTGGTTATACGAGCTGTCTGGGAGGGCCCTACTGGCCTTGAAGGTAATGTTTTATTTATTCATTTTCCTGAAAGCATGTGGTCCAATCATTTCTCTTTGTACTAGGTACTGTTGTATGGTGGTCTTGTACTTCGGTTTTGGGGAGTTCCTGTTGCAGCAGTTCCTCAACATCTATTGCAACCTTTTGGTAAGATATTTATAGGATATTTTCATTGTTTATGAAATATTAAACATTTTGTGTTCCATTATAGTGATGCCTGAAGTGAGTTTGTGTAACATCTTTATATTTGTTATGCATGTTTATTTTTTTTTATCAAATTTGAGGCAGATCATATTGTGCGTTGTTCTTTCATTTCTAGTTTGTTTACCTTCTGTGCTGTTCCTCTCATAAGAATTGAGACATTTGTTAGTGAGATACAAGAACTATTGGAAGGCTTCTAAACAGAAGCCTGTAAAATCGGGAAGCTTGTTGGCGGATAATTTTCAGTATTGAGTGCAATACTGAGCTTGGTGTGTAAAACTTTTGCTTTATTAAAAGAAACGCTTAAAGCATTGCCTGCTTTTAAGAAATTCAATTTCAATTGTTTTTAAGGGAAAATTACTTTATTTGATCAGAAAAATTTTCATTACTAGTAGTCCGCTGGAAGTAATCAGTGATTTGGCAGATCAACCTGGTTTCTCATGTAAAAGACATGAATTTGCTAAGTTGTTGATCTTTTGGAAATTAATTAGCAAAGAAACTATGGAAACTGGCTGCCAAAAGTATGATGTGTTGTGTTACAGAAGCACTAAAGATTAATTTTTGAGATTGTATATCAGCCTGGCATTTGTTCTAGACCGAAGCACTAAAGATTAATTTTTGAGATTGTATATTGAATGATTGTATTCATTTAATCATACATGGTAGGTGAGCTAGAGAATTATATACCTGCAAAAGTCTGTTCTTTATGCAGAGAGTTCTGAATACCTCTACTAGGATTCTTCAGCTAATCACTTTGTACCCATGTCAGATAGCAACATTCAGTCATTGACATTCCAAGTGGACACAATACTACTATTGGCCATGAGTTAAATTTCTTAAAACCTACTGTGTTGGACACTCAGAAACTCTTATTGATTAATAGTGGATGCTTTCACAGAACTAACAGATCGTCCCATTCAATCAGACTCAATTTGAAGAATCTGAATATTACACGAGCATCTGATCCATTTGAACTAATTTGAAGAGATTTGTAGTGTAATGAAATTTTTTTAAAAAAACGTGTTGGAAGACCAGTGGATGTCTGTTCAAACTCTAGTTTCTCTCTCCATTGACTTGTTTAATTCTACTACGACCGCATCTTGCAATTTACCACTGCTCAAAGTTTGATGTCTTTTGCTGGTGTTGGCAGGCAGAGTATTGTCCTGGAAGTCTGGAAATGCTGCCACAGGCCAAATCATGGTAGATTCATTGCTTGAATTGTCTGGAAATACAATGACTTGTAGAATTTAGTTGTTGGAATTTTGTTTCCTTTGTTCTAAATGCAGGTTGGCATAATTCCATGGCTGGTTTTAACTTCTCGCGTCAGCAAATTCTTGTGGCAAAAGGTTCAAAAAACTTTTTTCAGCAGTTAAACGTAGGACTACCTTGACAAACCTAAGATTTTGTCTGGTATGTAGCTTATCTATTCTGATTTTGCAGTATCACAAAATGTATTTACCTTTTAGCTATTCATTGTTTCCTTTCTTGTCTATGTGCAGATCTTTTCCTCTATTTTTTTGTGTATCATGTCACTGAATTGGTCAATAAACTTATGAAGCTGTATACATTTTGTATCGACGCACTTAATTTGCAACGGCAACACTCCATGTGATCAACTGCTTTTTCGAGGTTTATGCTATATTTTTGACTCCAACATGTAAAAACTTTGTTTTGTACAACATTTTTTGAAAGGAGTGGGAAAGTGATTTTTCCTGACCATTTTGTCTGATAAATTGTTTACTATAGCAGTATCTGTGATAAATAATGCTTCCAGTATGTTATAGTAACCATGCTCTTGCTGAAACAATGAAGTATCTTTTATCTTCATTCTGTAATTTATAGAACAAGAAAGTTTGTATTGAAGATTTCATTCAAATGTCTGGTTTAACAGAGCAAGACAGTCAGAATTGTCATAGAGCTGCCATTTTAGATTTCATTCAAATGTTTGGATGACCAAATTGCATTTGGAATGATCAATTTCAATCATAGTCTGACAATTTTATTTCATCCATTCGCTCATAAATTAACCATCTTTAACATCATCTTAATCAAGACAAATATAAATGAAAATCAATCACTGAAATCTTTATTGCATTTGAATACAGTGAAACTGAGGCATCAATTAACCTTATAATGAAAATGAACATGAATTCCATAAAGAATATGGATGAATGTGAACGTAGGGCAATTTTATCACAAGTTATAGTCAATATAATTTTACACGAAGCAAATCAATTTGAAATGGTCACTAGAAGTCAGCAAGAAACAAACATTATAATCTCTTTGGGCAAAAATTCCATAAGCACCCTTTTTATTAGAATTGTCAAAAGGTAGGTGCTCTTTTGGATGTGAACGTAGGGCAATTTTGTCACAAGTTATAGTTAATATAATTTTACACGAAGCA
>JBBUKS010484311.1:0-16159 GCA_038050645.1 Hedychium gardnerianum
ACCTCTTTCTTTGTTTCCATAGTTCACTTGATCTTTAGTGCATGACACATGATT
The DNA here is from genome assembly GCA_038050645.1 of Hedychium gardnerianum. Lineage (NCBI taxonomy): Eukaryota > Viridiplantae > Streptophyta > Magnoliopsida > Zingiberales > Zingiberaceae > Hedychium > Hedychium gardnerianum. The sequence continues at coordinate 55 of JBBUKS010484311.1, forward strand.
CAATATTAATTAGGTATCTTGACAGGGTTTGGGCACAGTTCTGATGCAGCATTCACGAGTAGTATCATATGCTTCTCGTCAGTTGAAGAACCAAGAGAAGAACTACCCTGAGATTTGGAGTTAGCAGCGATTATTTTTGCACTTAACATTTGGAGGCATCACTTGTACGGAATCACCTTTTAGATTTTCACGGATCACAAAATCCTCAAGTACCTATTTACTCAGGGAGTTGAATCTCAAACAAAGAAGATGGATGGAGTTTTTGAAGGATTATAACTGCACCATAAATTACCATCCAGGGAAAGCCAACGTTGTGGCTGATGCTTTGAGTAGAAAATCATGTGGAACTCTAGCTTGTCACCGAGTTGCAGTTACCGACTTAGTACATAATTTTTCAGAGTTGGGACTCATGGAGTTAGGACAGACAGAGCGATGGATTTTGGTAACTATGTTAGCTCAGTCACCCATTGTGGAAAAGATTAAGGAAGCACAAGCAAGTGATCAACATTGTGGTATTTATGTAGCAGATTGGATTTAGAGCAGCAGACAGAGTTTTCTTGTGATGAGAGCAGTATCTTATATTTTCGAGGAAGATTATGTGTGCCCGAGTCACACTCGGTCAAAGAGGATTTACTGCAGGAAGCACATCGATCCCGATTCGCAATCCACCCGGATGGTACCCAAATGTATAGAGATTTAAAACGCTCATACTGGTGGAATGGTATGAAGAAGGATATTGCAGATTGCGTAGCACGATGTCTAGTATGCCGGCAAGTGAAGGCTGAGCACCATAGATCAGCAGGGTTGCTTCAGAAAATTTAGATTCTGGAGTGGAAATGGGAGCATATCACTATGGATTTTGTAGTCAAACTACCCAGGTCACGGAAAGGTCATGATGCAATTTGGGTGATTGTTGATCGATTAACCAAATATGCACATTTCCTACCGATCCGGAAGATAGATTCTTTGGATCGTCTGGCGGGATTGTATTGTAGAGAGATTACCAGATTACATGGTATACCATTGAGTATTATCTCAGATAGAGACCCGCGGTTTACTTCTCGATTTTGGCAGAGCCTTCAGCAGGCATTGGGCACAGAGCTTCGATTTAGTACAGCGTTTCATCCGCATACTGATGGTCAGTCAGAGCGTACTATTCAGAATGCCTCGACAAATGAAAACCCAAAGCAATCATGAAAATTCAAGAATAAATGGTTTAGAGGTTGAAAATCAAGTTTTGAGGTCAAAACTTGATAAACTGGAAAACACCCTTAAAATAATGGAAAATGTGGTTAAGGAGTCAAAAGAACAAGATCTAGGCTTAGAAAGACAAGGCTCATCTAAGGACAAGAAAGGTTTGGGATACAAACCTAAGTCCAAGGACAACATGACTTCATATCATAGAGTTTCATATAGTTATGGAACAAATTCTAAGAAGTCTAGAGGAGTCATTAACAAGGTTACAAGGGAGGTTATCCCTAGAGGTGACCTTGAGGAGACTAGCATGATTAAGGCTTCTAAGAAGCCTAAGAAAGTTATTAAGAAGGTATCTAAGGAAGTTATCCCTAGTGAGTACCTATTACACTCAAGGAGCACCAATAGGCTTTGGGTTCCTAAGAGTGTGTTCTCTACACCCTAGATAAGTATAGGGTATGCCAACCCTAATTGGAAGGTTAGTTAACCCAACCATGGTGAAGTTGACATTTTAGGCCATTTTCAAGGTATTGTGACACCTTGGAAATAAGAAATTGATTTTTACTCTTGAAGAGTTTAAAGTATGTCAATAAAAATTTGAGGTATTGAGATTAATCAAATTGGCACAAAAGTGATAGAAGTCAAGAGTGTGTCAAGTTTAGGATTTTGGCACAATCTAGGGAGATAGATTATTTATGTCAAATTGAGAATTTGACATAATATTAGTTGATAATACTCAGATGAAAGATCTAGGTATTTTTTGTGCTATAATTGTCATGCTTTGTGTGCCTTATCACATGTAATGTAATCATATTATACATTCATCTTGCCATGATATTTTGATACATGTCATATTACACATACATCAATTTGAAAATGATAATCTTTCTTTTGAAAGTATGCAATTAATCTATGTCATACACATTTACATGCATAAATTTTTAATTCCTTGTAATTAAGGACAATGACATTGATTGACATCCTAGGTATGATGATCAAGGTCAAAATGCCTAGTAGAGATGCATAATCCCTTAGTTTAGGTAAAACGAATTTAAACATCTCACAAGAACTTTAGAGTTGACTTGTATGTGCATTGAGACACATTAGATACAAGTGGGATGTTAAGAGAATGAACACAACTCAAGATGTTGATTTAGTGCATATATTTGAGTTTTCATTTCATCAAAAAACATGCATTTTGTGAAGTCTAATCATGGGGAAAGTCAATGTACAAGTCAAGTGCATTTAGCCCATAGATCTTGGTCAGAAATTGGTTTTGAAAATGATTTCAAAAATATTTTAGAAAACCTTGGTGAAGTATATTTGTTGATAGGAATCACCATTGATTATTTAGATACAAAGTTAGAGTAAAACATTGAAGTTTTTAATGGTTTCAAATTTTGTATCAATCTTTGAAAATAGCATGTATTTTCAAAGATAATTATTTTTCTATGATAATATTTGACATAAGTAATGTCTACGTAAAATTTAATGACTTTTAGAAAATCATAGAATTATTTATGAGTTTCTAAATTTTGAGTAGAAATTAAAATTGAAAATCAGATATAGCAATCGATTGGGCTAATTGATTGGTGATGGATTTTTGCAAGCATAGAAACTAGCTGAATCAATAGCGGTGATCAATTCGACTATACCAATTGATTGGTTCAATTGATTGATGATGATTTTATTGAGCACAAAATGGCACTGAATCGTTTGCACCGATCGATTCGGCCACTCTAATCGATTATTGACAGTTATCAATTGATTGGGAGATGCTAATTTTGACTGAAATGGGTTGATTTTAGTCGGTTAAGCCACATTTAAGTAATTTAACTATCCCTAATCCTCGAAAATGCTTGAATTAGTAATTAAGGGTAATTTTCTTGATGAAAATGAGAAAGGGATGATTAAAGGAGAATAACATGGAATTGAGGAGGAGGTTTAGATTGAAAGTTGAATCTTTAACCTCATGACTTCGGCTTTTGTATTTCCTAAAGGTTTAGGGACTCAAAAATCATTATTAGTTCAATGATAGAAGTTGGAGCAAGCTTTGAGGGACCTTAAAGGCATGATTTGGATATAAAAGGAGGAGATTTGTCGAAGGATGATGGATGTATGCTCAAGGTTGAGCATTGGAGACAATGGAAGGTAGTGAACTTTCATTGTGGTATTTTGAAGGAGAAGAGGAGTGAATCTTGGGAAGAGATTTTTTATGTGTGCCAAAGGGGGAGAATGTAGGGTTTAAATTAGGAACCCTCATTCATATTTTTGCATGAGAAGAAGGAAGTTGGGCTAATGAGTTAACCTAAATTAAACATATTGTCAAACATTAAAAAGGGAGAGATTGTTGGTGCAATCATCCTCGGGTCAAGGTTGACCAAGTTGACCAACCTCGGGTTGGCTCTAGTTTAGGATTCGATGTTTGATCAATATGTTAGTCAGAAGTCAAGTAGGTCAAGGTTGACCAGATACTTGACAATGTTAGAAGTTCAACAAGAAGTTGGCAAAGAAAAGTCCAAGTGGATCAAGGAGGACCAAACACTTAGTGATCGGAAGTCCTAACTGTAGGTTAGGCAAGGGAAAGTCCTAACTGGAGGTTAGGCAAAAGAAAGTCCTAACTAGAGGTTTAGACGATGAGAAGTCTATTGAGTGACTAGTCCTAACTAGAAGTTAGGTAAGGGAAAGTCCTAACTAGACATTAGGCGAGGGAATGTCCTAACTAGAGGTTAGATAGGTGAGAAGTCTATAGAGTGGCTAGTCCTAACTGGAGGTCAGGCAAGGAAAAGTCGAAACTAGAGGTTAGCCAGGTGAGAAGTCTACCAAGTGACTAGCCCTAATTGAATATTAGGAAAAGGAAAGTCCTAGCAAGTCAAGGGTGATCAGATGTTAGCCAATGATGAAGTCCTGGCAGGTCAAGGTTGACCACATGTTAGGCAACGAGGAAGTTCTAATAGATCAAGGTTGACTAGATATTGGGCAACGGAAAGTCTCAATAGGTCACGAATGACTAAATATTGGGCAAAGGAAGTCCTGGTAGGTTGAGGCCAACCAGATACCAGGAAAGACTTGAATTCAGGCCTAAAAATGATGAATTTAGGGTTACTAATCGATTGACAGGAAGTGTCAATCGATTGGCTTTGGAATCGATTGGGGGCTTTGCCAATTGATTGGGCAATTTTCTCAAGCAAACAGAATGCCTTGAATCAATTTGGGGAGCCAATCAATTGGATAGTTTTCTCAAGTGAACAGAAGAGTTCGAAATCAATTGGGTCAATCAATTGGGATATTTTCTCGAGTGAACAGAAAAGTTCCAAATCGATTGGCTCAATCGATTGGAAGCTGACAATCGATTAATATAGCTCACCAATCAATTGGTTAGGCAGAAAAAGAGTCGTTATTAGGTTTGAACGGACGGAGCTGACGTGACAAATGATTAGGGGTAAGGCCAATCGATTGGCTGGCGAAAATCTTCCCAAACAATAGTGTTATAAAGTGGGTTGCGCTCGAAGAAGAAGGTGTCGGTTCTTGGTGATTCTGAAGCTAAGTGCTGCTACATTTTTGAGTCAACAAGAGACATTTCTGAGCAACAAGAGATCAAGCAAACAAGGTTCTACATTGTAAAGGTGTTTTCACTATTAATTGTGTTTTGCTTTCTTTCTTCTTGTTATATTCTTGTGTTCAAGTTTGTACGAGGCTTCTCCGCCTCAGGAACATTTTTGAGAAGGAGAGAGTTCATAGTAGAGCTGTGATCGCTGGTGTTGAGCTTTGGATTAGCCACCTCAAGGAGGTAGATACCAAGTAAAGCAAGGTGTAGTGCATGTGGCTTCCAAAGTTGAATCAAGATTTTCGCTGCGCATTCAACGATGAGCACGATAAGACAAAGAGAAATGATTGAAGCTAAACAAAGACAAGGAGCCTTGAAACGTGATTTTCCAACACGATGCATAGTTTGGTTCTGTCCCCTGACACGGTCATGCATTATTTGAAGAGTTAGGCGCGAAATGGATTGACAACCGGGCTTCCAAAAGAAAAAATGAGATTTACGTGCTTTTAAGCACAATCGTGCTTTTCTCTAGTGATCACCAAGGAGACTTCCAACAGCCGAAATGGCTTGGCTTGGCCATGTTTTTCCACACGATCGTGGTACGGTGGTGGTGCCCTGATATTTTTGGAAGGTTTCAACAAATTTCAATGGCCTTGGAGGCTTTAAAAGGACCCAAGGACCTCATGTTGAGGCATCAAGGGGGTTTCCTTATGACAAGGAACCCTAGGAGAGTGTCATTTCCAATGAGCCATTGAGATTCCGTCCTCCCAAGAGTTTGGAGTTCATCTAAGACATTAGTGCACACGACGACTAAGTTTTCTCTCTCTTTTCTCTTTGATTTAAGTTGTAGAATGCCTTCTTCCATGTCTTTGTGTTGTAACTCCATCTCCATTGAGTAGTTCTCTTGATTCTAGGATAAGGGAGTAGCCCGATGAATTATTGAAATGGTCTAGCCATGCCAAAATGGCACTACTGTGCCTTGGCCACAAATGCTGACTGAGGCCAACACGGTGCAATTGTGCCTTTTAGACACGGTCGTGTTGCGTCCTGGGCAGTGGTCGTGTAGGGTTTTTTCCTAACCATTTTTAATGGTTGGGAGGGCTATAAAAGGCCCAAAACATCCCCTAATGAGGGGGAAAAGTGTTTTCCCCATTTGGGGAAACCCTAGATCCACCATTCCAATAGCCGTCAACGATTCGTCCACCCTCGGAACATGGAGATTCATCCAGAAACAACAGCACTATCTCGCTAAGCTTTCTCTTCTCTCTTCTTTCCAATTTGAGTTGTAGAATGTTAGTCTCTATGTTTGTTGGTTGTATCTTCATTGCAATGGAGTAGTCTCTAGATTCTATGATTAGGTAGTAACTACGATGTAATTGTTGACATCTGTTCTAAGCAATTGTTTGTTTCTTTATTGCATGACATGTTTGTTCCATGTTCTTATTGATTGTGTTTGAATGTTGAATGTTTCGGGACATAGGGATTACATGATATGAATGTTCCACATTCTTCTTTATCATTTGAATATTTAGTGTTTTGGGACTTGGTGATTTCATCATCTTGTAATGAGGATAATCTATATTTTATGACCGTGGAGCCCTACGTGACAAAGGTAATCCTTTAAGCAGACTTTCTAGTATTATTATCTTGAACTTAGGTGGATTAACCATGAGGTTATAACTATCTTAGGGCTTAAAGGGAGTTTGTCCCAATTCGTAGTCTTAAGTTGGGGCAAACTAGTTATATGACCATGGAGTCCTATGTGACAAGGGTAATCCTTTAAGCAAACACTAGGTGGTATTCTTACGAACAAGCATGGGATTTGGGTAGACACTCTGGTTTGGCCATTAGATAGTTATACCTACATGTGAACATACGTAGAGATAGGAAAGAAAATAATTCATAGAATGTCAACAACTATCGTAGTGAAACCGAAGTCCTAGAATTACTTTCCCAACTTAGCTCACTCTCTCTCTCCTTTTAATTCTCTTGTTTGTGACTCTAACCAATATTCGATCATCTAGATAACTAGCTTCATGAACTCAATCAGTGCTTAATCAACAGTCCCTATGGATCAATATTTTTATTACTTGACGACAACCGTTCACTTGCGATTCACGACATCAAGTTTTTGACACGGTTGTCGGGAATTGTTTCGATTAACATTGATTAATTAGCGATTTAGTTAATCTAGATTTCTTTTCTTCTTTACTACTGCATCTTTTTTATGCCTTTTTGACCTCTCTTTTTCAGGTGGGCAAAAAAAAATTAAGAAAAATGGATGCTCAAAATCAATGGTTCAACCAATTTGATGTTGTGAATTTTTCTAACTTTTATTGTGAGTTCTACGATGCAACAGGTCATGCAAACAATAACTGCCCAATACTATTTAACTCTTCACAAAGAATACATGGAGAAAAATGGGGTGTCTTCCCCAACTACGACCAACTTCCACAAGACAATATATATTCATACACTTATAGCCCTAGTTGGAGGAACCCTCGGAATTGTTACAAGTGCAATCAAGAGGAAAATAACTATGGGAAATCAATGGGAGTTCGACAATTGTCTTAGCTAAATATAATGGAAAAGATGATGGAAAGCCTCATCACCTCACAAGCTCAGATGCATGAGGATATCAAGCAGATGAATACTAAGTGCATTGAAATAGACTTATCATACACTAGATCTTCAACTCTACTTTAAGCTTGGGAAGAGACTAGGATGAGTGAGGATAATGAAGACAAGCTTGAGAAACACGAAACTAAGACTTTGACAAAGGAGCACATTACTTTAATTCAATTACCTCCAAACCTCAAGAATCCAGAAGAGCCTCTCCTATCCACAGCTAAAACCTTGATTGATGTTACACTTCCTTTGATAATTGGTGAATACAAAATTTCATTTGATCTATCTCTTGCTACTAATCAAACTTTCATTGAGTATGTTGGTGATAGGATAGATTATTCACAACAATCACATAGACAACCTCATGACGACCATTTGAAGATGAGCATATTCAATGAAGGCCTGAGAGATGGAGCTAGCAAGTACCTTGCTCCTCCATGGGCGAGGTTTAAGACATATGGAAGGCCAAGAACTCTTGGCAAGAAAATCTGGAAGTTTCTCACTCCGGCACAAGCGAGATTTAAAAGACACTTTGTTGTTGAACTTAATAAGAGAAGAGGGGAGCGCAACCACCTCAAACCATGTGCCCTCGATTAAAACTAATAAGGGGTCAAGCTTATGAACATAAACAAGCGCTTCTTGGGAGACAACCCAAGTTTCTCGTTTCCATTTTGTTTAAGTTTTTCTTTTGTTTTGTAGTTCTAACTTTTTGTTTTATTTGAAGGTTAGAGGTATCCACGAACTTGTTGCGGCAAGTGTTGTAAGCGTCGAAAGAAGAAAACACGATGAAAAGAAGTCGTGTTGGAGCCGAGGATTCTGGGAACTAGGACATGGACGTACCACCCCGGCACAGTCGTTCCAATGTCCACAAAACACTGCCTCTTATGACATGGGTCATTCCACCCCGGAACGATCATGCCCAAGACAATAGAAAGAGACTCCAGTGATACGGGGTCATGCCACCCTGGCACAACTGTGCCAAAGTCCACCGAGAGTCGGCATAAGATCATGTCACCAGGACACTGCCATGTCTCACTATAAACAAATTTTTAAATGGCTATAACTTCTGATCCGGGATGATATACGGGGTGTATAACCACTCAAATTGAAAATCATTCAAAGATCTATGATTTGGTAACAAAATCAAAATGTAATGACCTAGTTTCAAACCCGAAACGTGCCATTTAAGAGACCTTTAAGAAGCCTAAAAGAGCCTTATTTAAGATAAAGATGTTCAAACGACATGGGAAGGGCTCAATCTTACACAACAAAGGGCAAAGACAAAGAACGCAACAAGGGTAGTGATTCTAACCCCTTTGGCATTATTTTCTTTGAGATTACTAATCATAGGACTCATTATGATACACTTATTATGATGAAAATTGGCAATGCTCTATATCTAGATGAAAATGTTTTGATGAGTCTTAACCTTAGGGATGATATTGATTGAATGATAAGTTAGTAGGATGGAATGAGTTGATGAATATGTCATAGCTTACTTAACTTAGGATTACCCTTGAAAATTTTGAATTCGGCGAGGATTGATTACCACCATAGCCCGAGCCCTTGTTTATTATTTGATTATGACTTGAGGAAGCCAAAGGTAGCTTGATGATGGATATGGAGGGATTGCATTATTATACATATGATTGTTAGGGATGGTGACTTTTACAACAAGCTTCCTAAGGACCATTTACCCCATCTCCTGAGCACTCAACTCACCCATCCACACGAGTTGCCACACATAGACATTCTTTGCTTTCTTTTGTTAGTTCTTTTGTAGGGCATTTAACGTATGATTTTTTCAAAGATGGTGATTACCCTCTCCGCCATTAGTAAGAAGTGTAATTACTAAATGGAGGAGTACCACCGGTAGTGGAATGACTTATACGATTGGCATGCATCACTTGGTAACCTCCCTAATTTTTCACTTTTTCCCACCTCCTCCGTAATATATTTTGTAATCATTGAGGACAATGTATAGTTCAAGTTTGGGGGAGGTTTCAGTTAGTTAGGATAGTTTTGTTAGATAGATTCTATGTAGTTGTGATATTCCTTGTGGCAAAAGGCGAAACGCTCGCCCCCAGCGCCCCCGCCAGTCCAAGTTGTGATATTCCTGCTAGTATGCTTAGTGAGTTATTTTCTTTTGTTCGTAGTATCATGAAGTGAGCAATGCTTTTACCGTACAAGTTTGGGTAGTGGCCTAGTTATTTAGGATGTCTTTACACTTATGCTTGACTTTAATAGCCGATATATCTGAAAATAGTCATGATTTATAGAATTGGACTAGTACTTTTGTTTCCTTGGTGACCCCTCAACTACATTTTGGTTACAAGATAAACTTAGATCACGGTACTCATTTGGAAAAATTAAAATCCCAAAAAAAGAAAATAATTATGAGAGAAAAAGTTTGTTCAAGTGTTGCACTTTCTGTTTGTTTTCTTGTTATCCACATAGTATACTTGCTTTTTTTTATGATGTGATAACAGAATGTCTCTTTGAAATGATATTAAAGACAATTACAATATTAATTAAAGGAATCATGTCGTTAAATGACTTGTGACCGCCATGATCCGATCATATCAATTCAATTAAAGACGATGACTTGATAACTTCAACGTATAGTGTGCAATTATGATTATTGTTGAATTTTCAAGTTGTCACATAGGCTAAGTGGGAGATTGTTAGATTATTTATTAATAATCTATTAAGGCCCATGTAAATTATAGAATTGACTTTAATATAAAATGGTCTAATGTGATGATTGTTTGGCTGAAAGATAATTAAAGTCATGAGGTTCTATTTTTATATATAATCCCTCTTCTCTCGCTTTTATAAAGGTAGCTTTATCCGATGTTAAAGTTATCCGAAAAGTGATTATCAAAATAGTAGTTAATGGAATTTATCAAAAGAAAATAACTCCCACATAAAAGATAAGGATAACTTCAAGAGATGTTAACATTTAAAATCATGGGATAACTTCTATGGATAAGATATATAAATGTTGTATCTTTCATCATCAAAAATACTAGGTAAAGAAAAGACAGAGAGGAGAGAAAGATCTAAGAAAGTTCTGTATATCAAAAATCTACCGTAATATGGATCCATGTATGTTTTCCTCATAATTGTTTTTTAAAATTTTAGACAATGTGAAAATCATTATATTCAAGTTTTTTTTCCGCATGTTATAGTTTCTAATACTCTAGCCCAGTCCAAAGAATTTTTTTATTACTTATTGCAAAAAAGTTGTTGTAGAAAAGTTTTCACTATTAGATTTATTACTCATTAATTATCTTTGTAAAAATATTTTTTACTTAGCCCACTCCTTCTACACCAAAAGCCCAGCCTACCTCCTTTTCCTGGATCCATCCCTAAACTCAACAATCGTGTTTTTCCTTGCAAAGGCCCTCAATATGATTTTTGTAGTGAAAATACAACATAGAAAATCACTTGAGTAGAGAAATTTGAAGTGTTTACTTAGCTTCTAAAAAGCTTTCTTTTTCTTATACCCTTTCATAGGTGCAGTTAGTTATATCTAAAAAAGTTAAGACCGCAATATTAATTTGGGATTTAGTAGATTATTTATAGATTTCTTTGTACGATTAAGTTGGATATTTAAAGAGGTTAGGTCCCTTGTTGAGTATATAAAAATAACATATATATACTATTAATATACAAGTATATTTCAGATAAGATGAGGTGATTATAAAATTCATCCATAAGATCAACGAGATGATTAGATATTTTAACTATGAATTCAATTCAAATGAGGCGATTATATTTTTCAACTATTAATTAACTTCACATGAGGTGAGGAACAAGAGGTGATTATGTATTACAAATATTGATTAAAAAAAATGTATGCGTATAAATATTAATTAAACTTCATATGATGTGATTATACATCTCATTAATTATGCAATTATTAACCATAACCATTAATTGTAGGTGATTCCACAAGGCAGACTTTTATACAATTATATTGATCAATATATATACATATATAATGTGTGTGTATAAATATTATATATAACACACGCTTAATCATGGTACTGTCTTCCTACTTAAATTTAAAATGTTTAACACGTAAGATGGGGAAGCGATCAATACAATAATTAATTTTAACCATGTTCATCTAAGATTATAAATACCAAGAGAAAGGTAGTCAAAGAACACAACAACTCATAATTAAGATGATGAAACAATCAGTAACTCTTGTGAGTGATGACCATAGTCCGTAAAATATCGTGCAAGTGTTTGGGTTGATTATTTCATCCAAAACTCGTCTCTCAATGATCTACTAGAGGTATTTTATAACTTCTTGCATTTTATTAACTATTTGATGTAGGTGGAGCTGAACTTTCAAAGGTCATATTTTTTTATTCGGGTTGAATCCATAATGGCTTAGTCTTAGACCCAAAAAAATATCGTTTAAAGTTTTTTCGAAAACTCTAAATTTTTTTTTCTGTTAAGATTTGTTTCTTTCTATTAAGATTTGTTTTCATTCTAGTAGGGTTTTTTTTTCATTTTTTACATCTTATGATTTTGAGTCTATTTAAATAATTATTTAGTTGATCGGTTGATAATTATACAGAGGAAGACATGGAAGATGAGACTGAGGTGATTAGCTAGCCTGTGTATGAAGATATGACTTTGGCAAGATGTTGTATGGTGATGGTTATGAGACTTTGGTCATTCGCAAGAGTTTGCTGACTCTCAAGTCAAGGGATAATTGGTTAAGAACCACTATTTTCCACACGTGTGTGTTTCTTACGTCTTTTATAGCATTGTTTAGCATACATTCTATTGCATTTCATGAGCATATTTTGCACACATATATCTTCTTTCTATTGTTTTCATTACTTTTACTATTTTAGTTCGACGATCTTCTCTTTACTTGTTTTCATTGATAGGATGCTTTTCGCAGCAAAAATGGAGCATTCAAGCCTTGGAATGAGAAGTTACAACAAGGAACATGCTTTGGCCATGTCCCATGACATGGACGTATTCCTTTGGGTGAAATTAACCGAAGAATGGAGTGGAAACGAAGTCTCCAACAATCAACATGATCGATCGTGCCTCATCTGGAGACCAGCAGCTACGGTCGAGCCTTTTGGCACGACCATGTTTTCCTTCGCTAAAGCCAACATGGTCCGGTCGTGCTTCCCAGGCACGGTCATGCCTTACCTTATTCCAGCAACCGAGCCAAACATGATTCGACCTTGCCTCGACCCTCTTTTCTTGCCAAAGCCAACACGATCCGATCTTGCCTCCCAGGCACAGTCATGTCGCGTGAATCTTCCCCTGACGGTTAGGTGTTTCCTAATCATTTTTAACGGTTGGGAGGGCTATAAAAAACCCAAGAATCCTCCTAACTCAAGAAGGTGGTTCTTCTCTTTCCAAAGGAACCCGAGAGGAGCCATTCCATAGTCATCACCACGATCCATCCGCCATCAAAGCTTGGAGACTCTTCCAAAGATACCGATAACACTTGGATAAATATTCTCTTCTCTCTATTTCTAGCTTTGAGATGTAGAATGTTGTTTTTAATGTCTCTTGACTGTAACTCTATCTCTATGGAGTAGTTCTCCATATTCTAGGATTAGGAAGTAGCTCAATATAATTGTTGACGTTTGAACTAAGTATTTGTTTACATTTCTCTATTGCATGATTTTTTTTAAAAAAAAAAATACTCGTGCCCCTTGAGGTATGGTCTGTGATCATATAATCCGGACATGATAAGTAGTGATCACGTTTTTTTTCCTTAGCATTAGTGGTGATAAGATTTCCTATTTTCATGGGATTAATTAGTGGAATTAGTCTTTCCTATTTTTATGGGTTAGTGGCGTTAGTTTGTGGTGTATTTAAAGAGTCCTAGAGGTGTGTAGTTTAAATCAATCGCTGTAAGAAAGTGTTCTAGAAGTTATTTCCTCCTCGCTCTATTCCTCTTGCATATTAGTGTGTGTGCGTGTTTTGGGTGTGCTACCAACAGATTCTGAGCCAACACAGTTTTCTCAAATTCTTTTGTATCAACTTTACCTTGATGTAGTTGTTACTTCATAGATATTGAGGACTAGTTCATGAAACTAAATCGAATTGTACTCCTCGAATGCAACTTATTATATATTTGATCATCACAATGCCCTCTTTCGATAACTCGAGTTACTTCATCAAAGCATATAATTAACCGAGATATATGTGCAAGTTGGGATACATGAAGTTCTACATGATAGTTTAGAAAATTTCTGACAAACTAAATTTTTATAGTATTTTGAACCAACTCGAGGGAAGTACTAAGGACCTAATTGCGAGTCTAAATATAATGATAGAGGGATTGCCTACTCATATAAATATGTTTATCATAGAGTTGTAAATGCAAAATGATAACAAAAGGGACAACCTAGCTAGGGATAAACTTTCAAAGTTATAACTGTGTTATTTGTTGCTCTTATATGTAAGAAATATGAAAGCGCAATATAAATTACACTAAAGGAATGTGGATGGTTAACAAACTACCTTTTTCCATAATCGTAGGCTTGATCCAATAGGTAATATTGGTGAATTGTACTCCAAGCGGTCCAGTATGACATTGGATTTTGATGTTTAGGCAAAAAAAAATTAAGTTAGATATTACATTGTTGATTTGATATGTGTTTGAGTGTGCAACAATTATAAAAACATACATGGAGCTTGCATAATTTGTTGCTTGGCATGACTAAGGTGGCATACTCAGTGGTTTGGAGGCTCGAAGAGATCGGAGAAGATTGCATAAGACATACCGAGGAACTGCAAGACGAGGAGCATCAAGACAGTGAGGACAATGACCAAGGGAAGTGGACTTCAAAGGCAAAGACACGAAGAATAGAGCGTAGAGGAGCTATGGGATTATGTGCATCCAAAAGACATGGGACCTAAAGAAAGAGGGCTTTAAGGTGAAGTCAAACTGAAAAGGTAAATCTCTAGTGAGTTGTGAGGATTAAGTGATATGTACCTATGGAGGATAAGGGTAGAACTCAATTTAGATGGGTTGAACCTTAGAAGGTCACAGTTAGGGTTATGACTTGACTAGTAATTAAAGACTAGTTGAGTTGACTGGTGATTGAAAAATCCAATACCCTAAATTGATTTGAGGTATAAAATTTGAGCAATCAATTAGGACGGTCAACTAGGTCCAAGTAGCTAATGAATAGAATGGTTACATTCGTGGCTAACACAAATGGATTATTGATTTATGATTAAGTTTTTTGTCGATTGATGACCAATGTAGAAAGTAGAAAAGAATCATTATTGGTCGATAACAATTAGATTATGAGAACTAGTCAACTAATGAAGATGGAGCAATCGATTGCTTGGCGGCCAACCAAACTTATACTAGGATTTTGAAGGCTATAAAGGGAGGTCTTTCGGGTGTCTTCGAGGTAGGCAAAGTAGGATTGGTCTTTGCATTTTCCTATATTCAATTTTCTTATATTCCTTTGTAATCCTTGAGTTTGTAAGAGATTTCTCTACCTTCAATATTTGACTGAGAAGGAGAAAACTATTGGTGCGTTTTGAAGATAATCCCCTGACAAATCATAGGTCATGGAGTTGAAGCTTGGGAGTTGCCAAACCACGTTAGATAAACATGTTAGTGATCATTATAAGTGTGATTCATTTATGTTGTGTTTTCCACTATGCTATTTGTTTGCAACCTTCCTAGCTCAACAACAAGAGTAGATAGAATCACATTTGCAAGTGTACAATCGCTATTCACCCCTCCTAGCTCGGGCATTCGATTCTCAACAAATAAGAGTACTCTAAGTCTTCAATCACTTTTAAAGTGAAGAAAATGGTTTATTAAAATAAACAAGGTGGCAAACTTTAGAGGGACATCTTCCAACATTATCTCTAATCAATGAGCACAAGCTAACACATTTTTCCATCTCAACAAGCTCCAACAACTTGTCACTACTTTTTACCATCAACGTAGCAACAAAATTATCTCTTCGATTTAGATATCCTTTCATAAGCATCCAAAGATGTTACTTTAGCTACAACTCACAATAGGATACACTCATTTGCATCAAAGAAGAAAAGTTCATCTTCATCTGACAATTCATCATGTTATAGTTTTTCAATATCATTAGATGATACAATTGTACTTGACTCTGATAAAAACAACCTACTATTAGATAAGAAAATGGACAGATAAAAAGGACCTAATGGACACTACTCTAAATTAAACCAAGAGAACCATCACTTTCCTTGTGGTATTAGTTTCTCAGGAAATCACAACCAAACCTCATCAACAATATCGATTTTTAACATCCTCCAACATAGGTGTAATGTCCTTGGTTAGGTTTTTTGTCATGTGAGGTGCTAGAACAATTAACATCTATATATACTTTATTGTATTAGTGTTGATTCTTTTTATAAAATAAATCCTTAATTGTAGCACATTTTGTTAGTTCTTGCAAAATCCTAGGCCGCATGAATTCTAGATAACCGAAATAAGAATTTGTATAGGAAAAAACAAGAACATGAGCATGGATCTAGTTTCTTTGTGTTATCATGGCATAGCAAAATAAGTATATAAATCAAAAGTGACAAAGAACCTGATTGTAGAGTCATAGTCCTTGTCTTTAGCGTCGTCCAAAGAGATCCCCTGAGGAGGAAGAAGAAGAAGAAGAAGAAGCGGAAGCAAAGGGGAAGATCTTCCAAGGGGCTTAGGGTTGACGGCGCCGAATTCTCTTGGTC
>JBBUKS010484342.1:0-10873 GCA_038050645.1 Hedychium gardnerianum
GAGTGCACGTGAGAGGGGGGGAGGGGGTGAATCACGTATTTTAAAACTTTTCTTTTTCAATTTTTAAAAACTTTTAGAAACTTTGAATACGCAATGGAAAAGCAAAAAAGAAAGAAAAGAAAGCACACGTTTGATTATTTACTTGGTTCGCAGCCCTAGCGGACTACTACTCCAAGGCCCATGCCCCATCGGGACGTTTTCGATGGGAAATCTACTACACATCTCCTCCGAAAAACTTTCGAACGGAGAAACCAAATATACAATGAAAGTTTGTGTAACAACACTACACCAACTTATGTAATTCACAAGAATTGGAAAAAGTACAATAATTTTTTTAACGATAATAGTAGAATTTGAGAATTATAATTTGTGGTCGGTGTAGTTCTTCTGCAGCGTTTGGACGTAATGAAGTCGTAGCGGAGGAACAACGTAGCAGAATGATCGCAGAAGCTTATTTTTTTTCTTGTACTTTGAGCTTCGACACCCCTCTTTTCATAGTGAAGATGAACCTGATCTGATCCACTGATGTCAGGATCAGTTTTCATGATTCGAATTTTATCGATCGATTGATCCTCCATGATTGGTCGACTAATCCTTCTGAATCATCTCAGCTTCCTGTCCATATGCTTTCTCTTCGGGATAAGATTTGTGTTCAGTCAACTGAACCTCACCGTTCGGTCGACTGGTCCTCTTAATGATTTGATCAACTTGTTGATTTTCGGTATGTTTGGTCGACTGATAAACTTGTTTGGTCGACCGAACAAGTGTAAATTCCAACTCCACAAAATGTTAGTCTTCCTGTAACAAAGTGTTAGAATAAAAATAATAAATACATGTAATTATGACTTAAATCCTGTCTTATTATGACCAGGATTTAATCATGGTCTCAACTTAGGGTTCAACTTTGGATCTAAGTTGGACTAGCGCCTAAGTCTCTACCGGGGACCCATCCTCACTGGATTTGCTTCTCCAGTTTCTTACCTTACTTACCATTTGCCGAGTAACTTCCTCGACATCTGATCTCCAACCCACCAGGTTTTCTTGCTGGAATCCCACATCCAGACTTCAGTCAATCGTCTAGTCCTCCCTGACCCGACTGAACTTCCCGCCAACTGTCTGGTCCTCTCTGACCCAGTTGGACTTCCTGCCAGAATCACACATCTGGACTTCTGCCTGGTGTCTGGCCCTTTAGATCCGTCAAGTCAGTCAACCTTACACACTTAACTCAACTTGTTAAATAGTAACACTCTAACTTTAAACTGTTGTCATACATCAAAACCTTAGGGTTAGACTTTTAGTGCAAACTGCACCAACAGACATTAGGTATTGTGATCATAAGGTACCTTTAAAGCTTAAAGAGAAGTTCTACAAAATGGTGGTTAGACCTTAGTTGAGTGTTGGGCTATAAAGCAAGCAAAAGATGAAAGTGACAGAGATGAGAATGTTAAGGTGGATTTGCGGACATATGAGGATGGACAAAATAAGAAATAAAAATATTAGAGAGAAAGTTAAGATTGCACCTATTGAGAGATAACTTCGAGAGATGCATTTAAGATGGTATAGTCATGTACTTAGGACTAATAAATGCTCCAGTTAAGCGATGTGTGATCATCACAAATATACATATTAATCAAGAAAGAAGGAAACCAAAGAAGACTTGGTTTAAAATGATAAAATATAAATAATGATATAGTAAGGGATCAAGCCCAAACAGTTGGAGGATCCATATAGCCGACTCCACTTAGTGAGGTAAAGGCTTGCTTGGTACTGGATATGCTATATATCCTTTTACATGTTTTTTTTTTGTTTCCATAAAAAAAGCAAATGTAGCAATACATAGGGCATCAGTTTGGTGAACAATTTTTTTCAACTTAAGATCGCTGACTTCTTGATAGAATGAAGCTTAAAAGTGTGATTTCTTGATAGAATAAACCTTAAAAGTGTGATGTGCATCCAAGGACCTACGTTGGTGTTCTAGATGAAAGAAACTATTTATCAGAGCCGAGAATCCTTTTCTAACAAAAAAAGGAAATAATCTAGAGTCTAAGTAAATACCTTTCCATTGTTAAATTGTGCCTTATACACACGACCATAAGAGCCTTCACCAACAAGATTATCTTCACTGAAGCTATCTGTTGCAACTTGTAGGTCAGCTACAGAATAATTAACTGCTTTTACAGAGGTAGTAATGACCCTCTTTGCTATGGACTTGTTCGAGAAGTCATCTTCATCAGATGATCTGTAACGATCAAGTGGAGGAGGCTTAAGGCTTATTGGAGCAGGTGACGGCAACCTTTCTGTATCAATCCTAGGGGGTGTCTGCATCATCTTCATGTCTGCAACCAATCAATTATAAGACAACAAAATTACATTTCAAAAATCATTTTGAGTTTTGCAAAATTGGCCATAACCAAGTCTTTTTGTAACATTGCTGCCAACTGATAAGATAACTAATAACTATGGAACTATTGTCATCTAAAATACTAATAAATTGTAACAAACTAATCAGTGAAAAGAAAATGTAAAATGTTGGGTTGTACAAGCGGCATTTTTCAGAAATTGTCTTATGACTATTTCTCCCTCTCACTTCTTGATTTCTTTATAATAGGACATCATTTGGTTTCTGTCGGTCTAATAAACATAATTTCTTTGCACGTTATCTTCTAATGATAATCACATCCCCTTAATAATGGTTTGCTGACACAATCTCTCCATGGATTTCATAACACTACTTACAAAGCCTAAATTTGCAAATCACAGAAATGTTTTCAATATCACAACGTTTAGACTGCATCAGTTAACAATTCAATATAACGTCCCAAATACACAAACAAGTAGAACAAGCCATGAGTCCAAAACATTTATGATCCACCAATGGAAGAACAAGTATATGATTACACCACAAATCAACGTAAAAATTGAAGAGGCATAACCATAGTATTGAAGGCATTACATCATCCTGAAATATGTTCAGTTTCCCTAACTGAAGCATATATTTGATCATAACACGAGTTCTTGCTAAGATACTTTGCTACTTTACTATATGCATCATTATATGATGGTTCAACCTTTAGACAATTAACCACTTTGAATAACAAATAACAAATTGTAGAATGCATTGCTCTAAAAGTAGGATTAAATAACATACCTTCATGAACAAGCTTGGGATTTAGTTTGATAAAGCTCATTTTTGTTCGTTCAATAGTAAAAGAATATATAAAATAAACAACCTTGAACACTAATAAATTTGGTTCATTAACATTCATGAGCCAGGTTCAAGTACAATTTATGAATGAACTTATTTTGTAACTTGTGTAAAATTTAATTAAAAATTTATTTCTTAAATTTTCAATTTAAATACATATAAAAACAGCAAATTATAATTTTTTATAATCTTAAATTATTCATAATATGTTAAAATTAAAAAATTAATATAAGTTTCATGAATTAGATAAATATTTAACCTATTCTATAAGAACAACAATGCAGCTAGTTGAGCTCGATAAAAAGCTCAAGCTCAAAAAACTTTTAATAAACAAACTTGACCAAGATCGATAAGTAAATAAACAAGCTTGAACACGGCTAAACTCAGGTTAGCTCAACTCGTACACCCCTATCTAAAAGGCAGCCTAGGTGACCACCTAAGCATTTTCGCCATGGGGTTGCTTTGCCTAGGGGTTAGGTGCCTCCCCAACTACAAAACTAGATGCTACTACCTTACACTTAATGAACTAGTTGTGAGATTAGCAAGCTCAATAACAAGAGCAAGCTAAACATAGCAGAGTGCATATTAACATTGGAAAGATGTTTGACCTTCAAGCAAATTTCCATTTGTTGCTTCTGATGCATTAGGAATTCTAGCTTTATAGACATGCCTAAGCCCAACAGCGGCACCTTTTCAAAAAGTGGCCCAAGTGGATCACCTAGGTAGCCCAAGTAGTACGCTTGGGAGGTCGAAATGAATTTAAAGGGGAGAGGGGGGGGGCACTTCTTTTCATAAGTTTTTAGTTCATTTGACATTAGTTCTCTTATTTATATATATATATATATATTTTTTCTTACAATTTGGATTGGTAACTGCAAATTATTGAATTTTAAACTTTATTTTGATTTAGATTTAGATTTTTTAGTTACAATGTTAAATATGAAATATTTCATTGTTATTATATGTTTATTACTTATCAATTATGACTTGTCTATTTGTGATTGCAACTTTATTTTGATTGATTAAGGATTCAATTGTTATACATGCACATTAATTCTAGTCATTCTTATTTTAATATATTTCTCTTTTCTATGCTAACATTTTTTAATGCCAATTGTCTTGCCTACTGCCTAGGTGCTAGGTAGTGGGTTGATCACCTACTCGGAATTTCCTATTAATACTTTGATAGAATATCAAAGGAATTCATTTCAAAGTGAAACACTCAAATTAGAACTGTTATAAAAATGGTGAGTTTAATCTATTGGGTTTTGTTACATCCGAACTAAATTAGGCTTGAGAAGGTCACATCTGAATTGATTTTAAGTGACCAATAGTTCAAGTTAATGTCTGAAATCTACATTGACAACATATTACAGTAAGTTCAGCTCAACTTAGCCCCTTAAGTAACTCTCGTCTTCCTATTTACAGGCTATTGTACCCTGTAAAAGAGAGGGCCCCTTGAATTATGTCCATGGCTTTAGGGAGTGGCTAGTAAGTAAGGGAGTGGCACTTAGGGCTGTAATCGAGCCGAGCCGAGCTCGAGCTGATCCCAGCTTGAGCTCGAAAAAATAAAGAGGCTCGGCTCGAGCTTGAGCTCGATCGAGCTTGCGGATTTGAGCTCGAGCTCGGCTCGACCATCTAGTCATAGGCTCGAGCTCAGCTCGAAAAACTCGAATTAAAATCAAGCTTTTGAGCTCGAGCTCGAGCTCGAGACAGTTCAATATTTATATAAATAAATAAAAATAATATATTCTATATATAATATATTATTTTTATTTTAATAAGTCTGGCTCGATAGGGCTCCACAAGCCCTCAAGCCAGTATTAAGTGAGCTCGAGCTCGGCTCGAGCTTGATCAACTCCGAGCTCGAGTCGAGCTTTTACCGAGCCACTCGCGAGCGGCTTGACTCATTTGCACCCTAGTGGCACTTAGACAAATCAATTAAACTCTTTAAATCACTCACATCTATTATAGAGCATAAATCTTAATTTTGGTTTAACATTATCTCAAGTATAGTTATGCAGTAATATCATACTGCTACTGGTGGCCAAATAAGGGTAAGTTATCTGATGTCAAAAGGATCTTGCTAGGTGGGTTCACTATGTTCTTCAGTACCTAGGTACTTTCAGGTGGGAATTATGCCTACCTTTTTCTCAAAGAAACTGAAGGTTCAAATTTCAGAAAGACCTTTCATTGTCAACTAATAGAATGACAGAGGTAATGTGTTACCAAATGAAAATAAAGAAAAGGAAAACAATGAAATTGACAAAAATAAAGTAATAAAGAATGGATATATCATATTGCACGTAACAATGATACAGCAAGCTACACAATCTTGGTAAAAAGGAAGTTTGAAACTAGAGGCTACCAGAACCAAAAGGAGCAAGCCCATATGAAAATTTCTCTTGAGAACTCCACAGTTTTTAAGGCTTCAAAAATCCCAACAAAATTATTTACTCCTGTCTACTATTTTTTCCTGAAGACATTTTTCAGTTGCGTGGAAAATATGCAAACAAGTAAAAGTGAAGAATAAGTAGAATTAGACACTTGACAGTTATAATGCACTAAAACATCCCAGAGAGGGACTCCCTGTCCAACAGTCCAAGGTCAATTTATGAAATTAACTGAGTGGACAGTCAACTACAACTACAGAATATTTCAGAAAGGTACTCGAATGGGTGGACATCTGCAATTGATCAAGACAATGAAGGAAGATTCATTCTACAGTTTGCCAAGGGCATAAATGATGAAGAATGGAAGTGTTAAGTCATAATAATAAAGAAACATGCATATACTAAAATTGGGTAGTATATGGAAAATTATCTAAGTAATCACAGTTAAACTCTCTCCAAATTGCACATAATTTCCAAATCTAACATACCATTAACTTCCTCTGGAGCAAGATGAGCAAAAGGTTGATCTTGATTAAGATTTTCTTCAACTGAGTAATTCCGTGATTTCCTCCTTATCACAAAGAATGCAACTATTCCACCTACAACTAAGATAGATATAATGATTCCTGCTATCCCTCCACCACCAATACCCCCATGACCAGACTGCTGACCAGGGTTACTTTTTCGACCCGAAGGAGGAGGAGAATAAGGTGGAGGCGGAGGTGCTGGACCAGAGCTCCACTGGTTGTTACCAGTCCTATAAAACAAGAGCCATAAAACAGTTACCATAATCAATGTTTTAACATATGAATATGCAATATTTCACCTCTTCATATGCGCTTATGCAGTCAAATCTTGCTTTGATATTTAATTGACTTAAAGAGCCAGCCAGTCTTTTAGTTTAAACAAATGTAATATATTTAGGAATAGACTAGATAAGTAGAAGATGATTAGCATGGTGTACATTTAATGTAATCCAGATACAAAGAACCAACAAAAATGAAAAACAAGAGATCCCTTTATTCAAAAGGTGACAAGTGGGAAGTGATTAGTGAATTGTTTGTAAAAAGTAAAAGCATACACATTACACATTTACATATTGGCAAGCGTAAGAGACAAATAGAATTAGCAATTTGTTAATCACTATGAAAATGCAAATCATGTTTAAGTTTTTTTTTTATTAAGATCTTTGAAATAAATTTTGTTTTTTCAGAAATACATTTAATAGTTATTTCTTATCCTCCAATATGCGGTAACCTGATCATGCACATAAAGCCTTTATGATGTTGGTGATAATTAACATTTGCTGCCAACCAATAAGATGAGCTTCAGTTATGGTAATATCATATTAAATGAACATGAGATACATTTAACTTAATAAACATTATTGATACACATTTATCTTCATAAAAATTATTGATAGCTTACAAGTTCAGTTATTAGATACAATAATTACTACTAACCATGAAAAATGATGATGATAGATTTATCGAGAGGATCATAAGGTAGTGGCATATGTCAAAAATCAATTATGTAAAGATAGATATGTTTGCATAATTTATAAATTCTGATTTAATATGCAAACACCCTTGTAATGGTAAAGATCCATAAATATTCACCGAAGATTTTTTATCCCTTTTAATTCGTTAGGAATCCATCCAGTGAAGCGGTTATTCTCAACATTCCTGAAAGGAAATATGTGTATGCCTTAGTATACAAAATGCATACTTCTTCCTCTTGCATAGCAACAAACTTACGAACTTACAGATTCTGAAGTGGAAGATTGGCAAGGACATCTATGTGACCAGTGAACTGGTTGTTTTGCAAATATCTAAAACATTCAGGACAACATGTTTCTAAGCCAAAATCTACTGGAAAATAATATTAATATATGCGCAATGTTTCTCTTACAGGTTCGTCAAACTTGTTAAGCTGCTAGAACTCTGCGGAAGATCACCAGAAAATGAATTGAAAGACAAGTCCCTGCAGTACAATTTCCACTTTTAGGAAAGTTGAGAAATCACATTTGTGGATAAGAATACAATTCGTACTTCAAAGTCTATCACAAAAGATTGCATGCTATTGATGTGCAAAGGTCAACAAAAACTTGGTGATGTAGAGCCCGAGACTCGAGAGAGAACAAACTTGTAAAATAGATTAAACTTTATTAATAACTGAGATGATTGAAACAAGGGGTTAGGGATTTCCCAATTCTGAAATCCTAAAAACAAAGGTCTAACATTTATCAGGTTTGCTATGATTAGTGAAAACATAATAATAATGAGCACTTACAATATTTTTTTTAAAAAAAGAAAACTGGAAAAACTTCTTAAACTAAAATTTCTAAACTTTGAATAATTTCATTACCGAGCAACCACCTCTTAAAAATATTTCAGTAACTAACGTGGAAAGCAATAGCAGCAAGTATTATATATAAGGAACCAAAATCATAATCTAGCCAGCAGCTATAGTGGAAATCAAATGAATTTGAACTATTCTCAGCAAATATAACAGTTTAAAATTACACTTACATTGTTGCTAGAATAGAGAGGCTTTGAAACATTTCACCCAGATTATCTTGAAGATGATTGTGAGAAAGATTTCTACATCAATGTATGTATATTTAATGCAACAAATATTAGGTAAGATAGAAAATAAAATGAAGATTGTGTGATTCAAAAGGCCACTCACAGATATTCTAATGAGGTCATCTGTGAGATTATATAAGGTACCGTTTGACCAAATTGGTTATTGCTGAGGTCTCTGCAGATGGAATTATCATAAGAGAGACACCAATGAGTGTATCATAGTATGCCATCAAGGTTAGACTAGCTTACAGTCTGTGGAGATTTGTAGGAAGAGTATAAGGTATCGGGACTCCATTTCCAAGATTATTCTTGCTCAAGTCACTGCATCAATACAAGGAAATCAGAACTTCAAAATAATTTTCATGCTACGAACACAAGAACAAGCATTTGTCTTACAGCTCAATTAGGGAAGACAGTTGATTCATGTTGTACCCAAGTGTCCCAGTAAGACCCAACCCTGACAATGTGCTAAATGGAAAAAGAGACACACATCAAATATGGAAGCTGAAAAAAAAAAGAAATCCTAGCATCAAGTTCATCAGAAATGTTAAAGTGAAAAAACAAAAGAGACAGGAATAAGCATCCAGTTCAGGACAGTTTGTCTCACATTGCAGTAACTGATGAAACAGAGCATGTAATTCCTCTCCACGATTCTCCACATGGATCACCACCACTTTGTTTCCAGCCTGTCAGCTGGGAGTTGGAGTTCAAGCTGTTGAACAGGACGTTGAGGGCCGAAGCTGCATAGTAAGTGTTATAATAAGAAGATTTTCAAGATTGACTGTTGGATAAAGCTACAAAATTTCATCACTCCTCTGAATCGGAGCTAGAGAAATACATGTCTAGACTTAGCAATCCTTGCTTACGAGAAGGCCCGAGAGTGATAGTGGAATACAGTTAGAGAAACAAAGTCTTCTAAAAATTCCTGGAAATAAAGTAATTGCTTCAGTTCTCCTAGACCCTTTATCTGCAAAAGCAAACCTATAACTTTTCCGTAGATTCAATCCTCTCCTATCGATGTACATCCTTTTTTTCACAAAAAAAAAAAAAAATCAATCTTTCAGTCAATTCCCCATAAAAACATCAACTGGCGATTATTCTGGCAATTTTCAACCAAAGATGGAACAAGAAACAGATCGACAAGACAACTTCCCAACTTAAATAGCCAAATACAAGAACAAGCATCCAAAAAGTAAAATGTTAACCCACGGACACCAGCAATGATAGACTTCCCCACTCCCCCCTCGCATCCACCCATCAACTCACCGTCATTCGAGTCGGTGTCGGCGAAGACGAGACTCGGATGCCTCGCACAGACGCACGCAAGAAGAACCCCAATCGCCACAATTCCTCTACCTCTCATCGGCGCCATTATCCTCCGGATCGGAAGGAAAAAAAAAAAGGGAGGAAAAAGCTTTGTCTACTTCCAGCTCACAGTGAGGGTATAAAAAGTCCCCCTTTTTGAACTGATCACGGTATAGCCGTATAGGAAGAAGAAAGCTAACTGGCACCGACTGTCGACTGATAAAGAAATCTGAACCGATAAAATATATGATTATCTCCCATTAAAAAAAATATAAATAGGGAGTTGCTGTCAGTACATGAAAACTAATCAATTTCCCATTTGTTAACTGGGCCCTTATTAACAGTTAACTTAGAGCAATCACCAAATACAACTTTTCTAATGTCAAGTGAAATAATTTGACTGATTAAATTATTTTTTTAGTTCTAAAAAGTATTTTGTAAATATCATATTATAAATTCTTAATTAATGTATCATTTTATGAACTTTCAAAATTAATTTAAAATATTTTTAAGAGTATTTACATTAAATATCCTAAATAAAATTTTTATTTTAAATTTCATATTTTATTTAAAAAAATATCTACATCAATTATTTTATTCATTCTTTAAATTTAGATTTAGATTTGATGAACTCTCTGAATTAGTTATACTATTCATTCTTTAAATTTAAATTTGATAAATAATAATTTTTTAAATTTAAAAAATAAAATTTCATCCCTAAATATAAAATATTATCCTCACTCATGTTTATTAAATATTATTCTCATTCTTAACATAGATAATATTAAAAAATTATATAAAAGAGAGAAATAATAAATAAATAAATAAATATATGATAAATTATAGTAAAGTTGATGTATTATGTAATAAAAATGAATATTTAAATTTAAATAAAATATTTTTTTATGTTAAATTTTAAATTTTATTTAGAAAATTTAATATGAATGTACTAAAACATTATTTGATGATAGAATAATTAGTAATAAACTGACGAGCATAATTGATAGTTGATGATGAGCATAATTACTTGATTTTAATTATTATTTTAAAAATAAATTAAATGTCATAAGTGAGTTTTAAATTTATGATGGTAAAAGATGAAACGTTCATTCTCAACGTCTCCGTCAGTCCGTTTCAAAACAACACAAACAAAATAAATAATGAATTTAAAACTCATGACCTATTGATTAGTAATCAATAACTTAACCATCAAACCAACTAGTTGGATGATTAGGATATAAAATATATATTGGGACGGACTGGCGGGGGCGCTGGGGGCGAGCGTTTCGCCTTTTTTTGCCACAAAGGATATAAAATATAATTTTTATGTAAACGGACGTACACGCAATTACAGATATTTAAAATACGGTTGAATGTCTAAT
>JBBUKS010484353.1:0-16145 GCA_038050645.1 Hedychium gardnerianum
CAGTCAACCCTGCACACTTAGCTTAACGTTTTAAACAGTAACACCCTAACTTTAACCTGTTGTCATACATCAAAACCTTATGGTTAGACTTTTAGTGCAAACTGCACCAACAACAGTAACCGTATTGGCCAATGTAATTGGGCTAGGGTTGTCAGGTATGGGTCCTGTCGCTAGTGTGGTGGTCAGTATCGATGTTGAGCCATTTGGAGCAGATGCTAGATTTGATGCAAAGCCCTAGTTCATTTCTGAAACTATTGGATCTGAAAATACAGGGACTATTGGGTCTACAGGGACTGATAAAAGTGTGGGCAACGCCAATCGGTATGACCACAACATTTGTTGAAAAATCTCCTTAAAATATCTTGAAAAATTTAATTTTTTTTTTTAAAAAAAAATTCATACTTAATGTCAGAATCTATTTGGAGATTGTTTTGAAAAACATCCTTAAAAATTTACTATGTTTTTTAGAACTCCCTATTATTTTTTGATGTTTGTCAAAAGGGGAGAGGGGATGGGTTAAAAGTTAAGTTTTAACTTTAACTTTCAAAAAACTCGTAAACGTTAATTTCAAGAGAAGAGATTAAGTTAAGGGGGAGTGTTTAGAAAGTTATTTTAATTTCTATTAATTGCTTTTATATTTACTTAACTTTGAACCAAGTTGCCATGATAAAAAAGGAGGAGATTCTTGGTGCTGAGAGCACTAGATAATCGAACCTGATTTTGATTTTGGCAAAGGTTCAACATTAAGTTGAATTGTTATTCTTACAAGGTTGACTAAGTGTTCTAGAGAAGTCCTAGTTGAGCGACAAGGAAGTCCTGGTCGGTTGGACTGGGCAAAGAAGTCTTGGTCAGTTGGACTGGTCAAAGAAGTCATGGACAGTTGGATTGGGCAGAAGTCTTGGTCAGTTGAACTAGGCAAGGAAGTCTTGGTCGGTTAGACTAGGCAAGGAAGTCGTGGTTAGTTGGACTGGGCAAGGAAGTCCTGGTCAAGGTGACTGGGCAGATCGAGGACATTGGGCAGAAGTTCTAGGGGTTGAGGACATTAGGCGGGAAGCCTTGAGGGTCGAGGATACCAGGCAGAAGTCTAGATGAGTCGAGGACCGGAAGTATAGCGGGAAGTCCTGAAGGTCAAGATATGATGCTGAGTAAAAGTTCAAATAGGTCTGGAGGACCGGATGTTTGGCAAATATGTAAATTCTCTTGAGAGGAGAAGGTGAGTATGCGTTTCCCAAGAGATAATAGTAGGTGTCGGTCTGACTTAGGGTTTCACTAGAAACCCAAAAGTCAAGACCAGACAATCCAAATTGGACTAACTACTTTGTAATTACTATTGTTCAATGCTAACTCTGTGATGCAGGTGTTAAAATCTAGAATCAGCTAATCCTGGCACTTGGAAGGTATCTAGGTGCCCTAAGAAGTTCCAAGTGCCTCAATGGTATTAAGGCGCCCTAAAACCAGCTCAATGGTAGGATGAGGTGACAATCTCTAATTGGCTGAAGCATGTCAGCATCCAGGTGCCTTGAAGGGATTGAGGCACCTAGATAGGGATAAGTTTTGATGGATAAAATTTTGCCAAGGCTTCGCCACATCATCTCCGATTGAGATGCCTCAAAGGAGATTGAGGCGCCTAAATAAGTCAATAAAAGAAGGCTCTACTAGCAGTCTCAGATCATCATTCTCTATGACTTCCGTGCTCACGTGCTTCTCCAAAAACTTCTCTACAACGTCGAAATGTTATTCCGACAACCAACGCTCAAGATACTACACTACTCGGTTGTTGGAATAATTTTCATATTGTAATTCGTGTATTCATGATTTTGTAACATTCGTGCTATTAGTGAATTGCCCAACGAAAGCGATCGAAGGTTGCGGGCCTTGGACTAGCAGTCGCTGGGCTGTGAACCAAGTAAAAAGAAAAGTGTTAGTATTGTTTATTTCTTTTCTGTTTTCCACTATGTATTCTCGTGTTTTCGAAAAATGTGAAAAAGCGACGAGCGCTATTCACCCCCCTCCCCTCTAACGCATTCTCCGATCCTACACCCTCATCAATTCTTCCTAGTCTCTGCCTTTTGTTCTGAACATGAGACTCAAAATAATATGATGCAAAAGCTATTACTTCCTCCACAATGTATGCATTAATAATAGAGTCTTCAACGCTTGCCTTATTTTTCATTTTTTTCTTCAAATGATATAAGAATCTAATTGTAATAAAATAAATTATATTAGAGAATAATATATAATCAAAATAGTCAATTTATATGCATTAATAATAAATTTTACCTTTCAAATGGATACATCCATTGAAAATGTATAGGACCTTCAACTTTGGCCTTGTATGGCAAGTGAACTAAAAAATATTCTATGAAATCAAAAAATGATGGTGAAAATATATTTTCTAAATTACATATGTGACTGTCTCTCTCTAACGTCGCCATATGCTAATGCCTCAAAACTGTTGAGAAAATATCATGAAGAAAAATGCTTAATTTTGTAATGATACCCCATACAAAATTCAGTAAGAGTTCCTTAAAATCAATATGAATTAGTCTTTCCATGAATATATGACAGTCATGACTTTTCAAACCAATCAATTTGCATTCTTTCAAATCAATGCATCTCCCAAGATTAGAGACATAACCATAAGAAAATCTCAATGATTTCAACTATTCACAAACAACCCGTCTTTGATTCTTATTCAATGTATAAACTACTTTTGGCTTTGGTCCCCTTTTACTTTTATCGACATCAAGAGTGGATCATTTACAAAGGAGTCACATATCTTTTCTTGTATTCAGATTGTCTTCCATTTTTTCGATGATATTCATCATTGTATATATTAGATTATCAAAAATATTCTTCTCAATATGCATTACATCGAGATTTTGATGAATCAAATGACTCTTCCAATATGATAAATCCCAAAATATACTCTGTTTTGTCCATTTATATGTACTTCCATATTCATATATTGTACTATCTGACTATTTAATAACAGATGGAAAGTTAAGCACTCTGTACCAAATCTGTTCACTTGTTAATCTCAATGACGGAGGTGTCATGACTCGGAGGTACACTTGCCCGTTGATACGAACGATACCCCCTAGTGACAATCACAGATACAACATGATATGAGTCCACAAAACTCAGTACAAACACAACCACGCAATATAGGTAATATAACCCAAACAGAGTAAGAAAATATAAAGTCTTCCCGACCATGAAAACCCAAAGACATAACTGCAAGCTGACTCAGCTTAAGACACTAAGTATATAACAAAGAAAATCTAAAAGTCCTGATACGACTTAATTATTACAACGCCGGTATAATATATAAATGCAGAAGCATAAACAAACCAAAGAAATAAGGATAAAATCGAAGCCCGATGAGAATGGGACGGCACGGGAAGATATCCTCCAAGCGACCCAATCAACATATACCTGCTAACCTGAAAACTATAATGGAAAGCATAGGTAGTGAGTACAAAAGAAATACTCAGAGGATATAAGAAGATAGTGCATAAAAAATTAAGTGTATAGGGATTCAAAGGTATACAGTCTCACAAGGAAATTATACTCACCAACTAGTAGTACACATGTATACATCTACTACACCATCACCCTACTCAATTGCACATATTCTCATGAGTAGTAACAAGTAATGAATATCATGGGTGCACCATCTCATATATATGTACCAGTGCAAGCATCAGAATACAATCAACATATGTGAGAGTCATGCTCCATCACAATAAATCATCATATGTGGGAGAAATGCTCCACCACAATAAATCACCATATGTGGAAGCAAATGCTCCACCACAAGATATACAAATAATCAAGACACTTAGCTCATCAACTATGGACTGCGTGAGAACCACTCTACCACATATAACCACGTAGGCAGTCTGAAATGTCAGGGTCTCTATCTGCATGGAAATCATCTTACCACGTATAGTCATGTAAGCAGACAAGAGGTAGCTATCTAGCTACGGACTACATGAGAAATGCTCTACCATAGTAGCCTCATGGGTAGCCAGGATATACAATCCCTATCTGGGAGAGGAAATCTTAACTCATCCATAGATCAGATGCATACAGTCAAGCAATAACATGACTATGATGCTCTCACACTCGAAGGGAGAAGTGATCGTTAGCATGCATATAACATCGTGATGCTGTGACTCACTCAACCAACCTAATGAGAGACATAATCGATAGCATGTATGCATCCTCATGATGCTACAACTAGCTCACAACCGAAGGGAACCCTGATCAATAGCATGCATGCAACACTGTGATGCTATGACTAGCTCTCACCCGAAGGGAGCCCTGATTGATAGCATGCATGCAACACCATGATGCTACGACTCACTCAACCAACTTAATGGGACACATAATTGATAGCATGCATGCATCACTATAATGAGTAGGATACCACCAATCCTACCACCATACATATCTATCTATGTAATGTACAGAACTACACTCTTCAAGACATACCAATCATAATACACATCACACGCGTGTTTATAACCACAAGTCAGACATGATAGTTACTAACATGATACATCACCTAGAATACATGTCACACACATGTTTACATCTACAATCACACACATAACGACACATGCTACAATATCTAGGGTACATGCCACACATGTGTCCATCACACAACCAAAACATGCAATAAATGCTACATCATTATTGGTACACGTCACACACGTGTCCACATCTACAAATCATAAATAATATATCTCAACCTACATTATCCTATGTACATGTCACACATGCGTACACAACTACATGACACAAATAAACTAAAATTAACATGTGAAGAAAAACACACACCATACGCATGTCAAACAACTACATGATTACCCAATCATAAACATGTTCCTATTATGGACACCACACACGTGTACACACTATAGGATATGAAATCATAGAGACTGCATAGAAATAAATCGAGCATCCAAAGTACAAGCAATCAAGTATCAAAACTTAGGCAGCATGTGAATAAAGTTAAGGTATATACGATTACTATATCAATCTAAATATATCATGCACTAAGATCAATAACTATAAATGAGAGCAAGGGAAGAAATACCTGCCTCCAAAGTAGATCATGCTAAAAAGTCCTCAAGTCCAAGAACTTGTCCCGAATCAGTGTCCTGCATTCATAGAAACTCAAATTTACAATCAAGCTCTGTTATCAAACCTAACTAAGGAAAACCTAAACCGATTATGAAACCTTGATTGGATTAACCCAACCCCATTCATCTCACATCCAAATACTTGGCACATGAACCCTAGATTTCTGACAGAATAGGTGTTGTTGAGTAGAATTAGGGTTGGGCAGGAGAATTGGGGATGGTCGGATCCGATGGCCAGCAGCAAGACCTGAGCAAAGAAATCGGCTGAGATCTAGGGCTAAACTTCGACATCAACTACGGGTTGAGGGCGACTGTTGCTACAACCTAATGATGTCGATGAGGAGATAGAGAAATGCCGAAGGTATGGGATACCGACAACACAACCCCAAGCTACAAACCGGACAGTATCCAACTGCGGTGGATGAAGGTTGATGGAGGGGAAGAAGTCCGTGAGCTGATTGTAAGTACTCCGAGGTAGTTTTGATGTGATCAACAGAGTTAAGTTAGGTTCTGTGTGGTTTGATCCTTGTGTCTAAGTGTGCAGGAACTTAGGAAGATAAGAAGTCGAGCGGAAGATGTAGTGGATGAGAAGGATGGCACAGAAAGCGAGTTAACATGCTCGGTACATCCAAGGGGCGAGAAGTTACGGAAGAGTACACTGGTGAAGAGAGAAGGACGCAAGACGAGAAGGACGCAGTCCAAGGGATGAGAAGCAGGGGAGGAAGCCTGCTCGAGGAGAAGGTCAAAGTTGGGTTTGGGTGAGCTTAACTTCGGACGACCAAAGATCACACAGGCGATTTGAAGGAATGGAGGTGCCCCAAAGCAGCTAGAGGCGGCTCACCCCCCAAGCGTTGGAGGCGCCCCCATCGAATGGACGCGCCTCAAGCGCCCAAACATTGGAGGCACCCCAAATGCTCAGAGGCGCCTCACCTGCCTAAGAATAGAGGCACCCCTATTGCTTGGAAGCACCTCAACCGCTGAAGACTCGTTGCAGATAAGGATCTGGAAGCCACGTCAAGTCAACCGAGGCGCCCCCAATGCTTGGAGGCACCCCCAGCACTGCCAGATCAGCAATGGATCAGTTTCGATCCATTGAGGGTACCCTCGATCAATGGAGGCACCCCCATGACTGCCACGTCAGCAAAATGGTCACCTTGACCATTTTGCTATAAACAGAGATTGTGCCCTCTAGTTTTACACAACACACTTGCTTTAATTGCTTTAGTTTTCTACAATCATGTACGTTCAATTCTGTAAGAGGTTTCTCCACCTCCGACGCTTGCTCGAAGAAGGTGTTTTTCTAGTGGAGCTTTTTACTTGCCTTGGATTAACAACCACCCAGGTTATAACTAAGTAAATTTGGAGTCCCTCTTTTATTTATGCATTTGTTTTATTTTATTAACTAGTGTGTGTCCTTGCTTAAGTAAGAAGCAAGAGAAAAGTCTCATTTTTATTTGTAGGGCTATTCACCCCCCCCCCCTCTAGCTAGGCCAACCCGATCCTACACTGATCTTTCTGATCATGCCCTTGCTACGACTGACGACGGTGGCCGACGACAATGGTCGTCTGTCTTCAGCTGGTGGCATCGATAGAAGTGGGAGAGAAGGGGGAAATCAGTGGCTTCGAAGATAGTGAGGGAGAGATCAAGAGGGCAGTGGCGAGTTGATGGTGGCAGCGCCGGCAGTGACGAGGCTACGGCGATTGAAGGTCAGTGGCAAAATAATCGGGAGAGGAAGAA
Organism: Hedychium gardnerianum; assembly: GCA_038050645.1. Classification (NCBI taxonomy): domain Eukaryota; kingdom Viridiplantae; phylum Streptophyta; class Magnoliopsida; order Zingiberales; family Zingiberaceae; genus Hedychium; species Hedychium gardnerianum. The sequence goes on from JBBUKS010484353.1 coordinate 6,892, forward strand.
GCGACGATTGGGTCGAGAGAGAAGGATAGGGAATTGATAAGAAGAGGAAATGAATAACCTTAGGTTTATATATAAAACTTAGGTTTATCAAATTCCAACTTTAGGTTAATTAGATCAATTAACTCCCAGCTTAATTGATATTCCAAATAGGCCCCTTTAAAGCCTAATAATTTTATCCCCTTAAATATTTCATATTAGCTCCGTTTAAATCCAGAAAAATTCTTAAAAATTTCCTAACAAAATTCTATAAGCTTATTTCTAAATTAACACTCATTATTTTTTTTTATTTGTTATATTTAACATTCTCTCCACTAATAAAAATTTGGTATTCAAATTTACTACTCAGGTGCGATAACCATAATAGCATAGTCAATCAGTTTAAGCATCGAAGAAACTACACGCACCTTAAGTAATACCAGTGAGGGTATCAAGCTTGGATCTCATCCTCAAGCTCTCAGGTTGTCTCCTCATCAATATGATGTTGTCATCCTACTTTGACTAGTTAAATGATGAATGCTCTGTGGCCATAACATATGTGGTTCACCAACCTCTTCTCATAAGGTAGGAGATCAACAAGCTCTGCCATACAAAGCCACAAACGACGCCATCTGAATAGCTGAATGATATCCGTTGATGTACGCAAACTCCCCCAAGTGTAAATGATCCTCCCAACTACCTCTGAAATCTATCAGGCATGCTCACAACATATCCCCAACTATCTAAGTTGTTTGTTCGGACTATCCATCTATCTGCGGTGAAAAGCTATATTGAAACAAAGCTCTGTACCCAAAGCCTGCTAAGACACTGCCAAAATCATAAAGTGAAGCGCGAATCTCTATCTAATATAATACTCAGAAGTATACCATGAAGTCTGGTAATCTCTCTACAATACAACTCCACCAAGATATCCAAAGAGTTCGTCCTACGAATCGGTAGAAAATGTGCAGATTGTGTTAATCGATCAATGATCACCAAAATCGCATCATGTCCTTTCCATGTTCGGGGTAACCCTACCACGAAGTCCATAGTGATATGTTCCCACTTTCATTTTAGTATTGGAATCTTCTGAGGCAACCCTACTGGTCTTTGATGCTCAGCCTTAACTTGCTGACACATTAGACATTGAGCCATGAAATCCGTTGTCCTTTTTCATACCATTCCACCAGTAAGAGTGCTTTAAGTCTCTATACATTCGGGTACCACTCAGATGGATCATGAATCTTGATCGATGTGCCTCTTGAAGTAAGTTCTCTTATCTGGGTGTGAATTAGGTACACACAGTGTTCCTCGAAAATACAGGATGTTGTTCTCATCACAAGAGAATTCTGTGTGATGTCCTAAAACCACTCTACTACACAAATACCACATATGTTGATAACTAGCGCGTGCTTCTTTAATTTGTTCCACAATGGGGAACTGAGCAACTATGGATACTAAAATTTCACGCTCTGTCTGTCCTCATTCTACTAGTCCCAACTCTTAGAAACTTTGTATCAAGTCTATAACTATCGCTCGATGACTAGCTAGAACCCCATACAGATGATGTCTCCATATTTTCATTGCAAAAATAATAGCTGCTAATTCCAAATCATGGATATGATAATTTTTTTCTTTTCTTGTGATCCTTCAGCTGACGAGAAGCATATAATACCACCCATCCATGCTGCATCAAAATTGCACCTAACCCTTGCAGTGATGCATCAGTGTAGAGCACAAATCCATCTTCCCTAGAGGGAACCACGAAGACAGGTGCAGTAACAAGTCTTTGTTTGAGCTTTTGAAAATCGCCTCGCAAACCTCTATCCAGGTAAATATCACTCCCTTCCTAGTTAATTGGGTCAACGTCATAGCAATGCTGGAACAACCCTTTACAAATCTCCTATAATATCCAACCAGTCCTAGAAAGCTATAAACTTCCTGTACTATCTTTGGTTGCTCCCAATCGGTAACGACCTCTATCTTTAAGGGATCCATCGATATCCCTCTATTAGAGACAATATGTCCAAGAAATCCCACAGCAGATAGCCAAAATTCATATTTAATAAACTTCGCATAGAAATGTTCTCGTCGAAGTGTCTCCAAAACTATGCGAAGATGTCGTTCATGCTCCACCTCTGACCGAAAATATATCAAAATGTCATCAATAAAGACAATGAGTCATTCTGTATGGAGTCTTTGATATTGGTGTCGTACCCAGAATCTACTCAATCATAAACTCCACTTACCTTTTCAGGGCATGCCGGGGAGTTCTTCCGAAAATACGTCCGGGCATTCTCGAACTATAGGAACGTCCGAGGGCTGTGAAGCACCATCTTCCTCAGCCTTAATCAATAACAGTAGATATCTCATCATCCTTGGTCCCAACGAATTTCCAAGAAGGGTGATCAGAAAGTTGGCAAGTGACTACTTTTGCTCAACATTCAACTATAGCATAGTGGTAGTCAACCAATCTATGTCCAGGATGATATCCAATTATGTCATAACAAGCACCTGAAGATCCACTATCAATGAATGACTATCGAAGTCCAAGGAGCATCCCTTTACTTCGTGACTAATGGTCAGGACCTCTCTAGATGGTAGAGATAATGCTAAGTCATGTGATCTTAGTGTAAGAATTCTATCAATTCTTACCCAACAATGGTCTAACTAATGCCTCTCAAAGGCATCATGAAATAAAATCCAAGTAATGGACTAATCCTGAAAATCATCCTCTACATCATCCACCAAGTATCAACTTAATCTCATTGATGATATACATCTAATGCAGCCTTCTCTACGTCAGTGTAGGTCATGTACATGTATGTGCCTCCCTGGTTATCTGACCATGCACGAGCGACCCAATGGTATAATTTTCATTAAATAGAGTGAGTCGATCCTTTACAGATCGATCAACTATGTCATACAATTTCTATCCACCACCCAGCTAGCTAGTCTGGGTTGATATAGTTGGTGATATTCCTTGAGACTGTAATCTCAAACCTCCCATACGGGTGTGATGAGCCTAACTCATGCTATCAGACTCAACCTCAATTGGAAGCCCAGAAAAATTTACCTCTAGGGCATTAGGTCCAGGTCCCATTGACTCAACAGGTCGTCTTCGTGGTTGACCCAGACCACGACCACGAATAGTGGCTGACCTACCTCAAGTCATATCTATTACCGACATCTAGGAAAGAATTAACAGAAATATAGGTTACCTGTTATAGAACTTACCTCCTATAGCTCGAAGATATCCTTCCGTTGCCTTATCACAAAACTCAAAAAGTCACATCGAGAAAATAAAATACGATATCCAAAACATGAAAATAGGTTTTCGCAACCAATGGCTCTGATACCAATAAATTATCATGCCCTAGAGGTACACTTGCCCGTTGATATGGATGATACCCCCTAGTGACAATCATAAATACAACATGATATGAGTCCACAAAACTCAGCACAAAACACAACCACATAATATAGGTAATATAACCCAAATAGAGTGAGAAAATATAAGGTCTTCCCAACTATGAAAACCCAAAGACATAACTGCGAGCCGTCTCGGCTTAAGACACTAAGTACATAATAGAGAAAACCCAAAAGTCCATATATGACTTAATTATTACAATGCCAGTATAATAAATAAATGTGGAAGCATAAACAAACCAAAGCGATAAGGAGAAAACTGAAGCCCAATGTGAATGGGACGGCGTGGGCAGATATCCTCCAAGTAACCCAATAAACATATACCTGCTAACCTAAAAATAATAATGGAAAGAAGGGGTGGTGAGTACAAAAGAAATACTCAGCGGATATAAGAAAATAGTGCGTGGTAATTAAGTGTATAGGGATTCAAAGATATATACTCTCACAAGGAAATTATACACACCAACTAGTAGTACATATGTATGCATCTACTACACCATCACCCTACTCAACTACACACAGTATCATGAGTAGTAACAAGTAATGAATATCATGGTACAACATATCATATACATGTACCAGTGCAAGTATCATAATACAATCAACATATGTGGGAGCCAACTCCACCACAATAAATCACCATATGTGGGAGCAACGCTCCACCATAATAAATCACCATATATGGGAGCAAATGCTTCTCCACAAGATACACAAATGACCAAGACACCTAGCTCGTCAACTATGGACTGCGTGAGAACTGCTCTACCATGTATAATCACGTAGGTAATCCAAAATGTCAGGGTTCATATTTGCATGGGAACCACCCTACCACATGTAGCCACGTAGGCAGACATGAGGTAGCTATCTAGCTATCGGCTGCATGAGAAACGCTCTATCACGGTAGCTTCATGGGCAGCTAGGGTATACAATCCCTATCTGGTAGAGGAAATCTCAACTCGTCCAAAAATCGGATGCATACAGTCAAGCAATAGCATGACTACGATGCTCTCACACCCGAAGGGAGAAGTGATCGCTAGCATGCATGCAACATCATGATGCTATGACTAACTCAACCAACCTAATGGGAGACATAATCGATAGCATGCATGCATCCCCGTGATGCTACGACTAGCTCACACCTGAAGGGAGCCATGATCAATAACATGCATGCAATACCGTGATGCTACAACTAACTCAACCAACCTAATGGGAGACATAATCGATAGCATACATGCATCACTGTGATGCTACGATTAGCTCACACATGAAGGGAGCCTTGATCGATAGCATACATGCATCATCGTGATGCTATGACTAGCTCACACCCGAAGTGAGCCCTGATAGATAGAATACATGCATCACTATGATGAGAAGGATACCACCAATCCTACCATCGTACATGTCTATCTATGTAATGTACACAACTACATCCATCATGACATACCAATCATAATACATGTCACACGTGTGTTTATAACCACAAGTCAGATGTGATAGTCACTAATATGATACATCACCTAGAATACATGTCACACACATTTTTACATCTACAATCATACACATGTGACACATGCTACAATATTCATGGTACATGTCACACACGTGTCCACAACATAATAAAAAGCATGCAATAAATGCGATATCATTATTGGTACATGTCACACACGTGTCCACATCTACAAATCATGAACAATGTATCACATCCTAAATTATCCTATGTACACGCCACACACATGTACACAACTACATGACACGAATAAACTGAAACTAACATGTGAACATAAACACATGTCACACGCATGTCAAACAACTACATGACTACCCAATCATAAACATGTTCCTATTGTGTACACCACACACGTGCACACTACGGAATATAAAAACAATAGAGACTGTATGCATATAATCAGATCACTCAAAGTGCAAGCAGATAAGTATCAAACTCAAGTAGAAATACAAGTAGAGTTAAGGTAAATTCAACTACCTAGTCAAGGTATCATATTGTGCACTAAGGTCAATGTATAAAAGAGAGAAAGGGAAGAAATACCCGCCTCTAGATGTAGATTGTGCCAAAAGTCCACAAGTTGAAACACTTGCCTTGAATCAAATGCCTACAAGATAACATACGATCAAAACCAAAATCTATCTAATTATCAACTAAACCAAATTAATCTAACCTCTAGTTAGAGGGTATATTAAATCACATTCACATAGGGGTTTGTTATCACAATTAAATTAACAACACCCCTACATAAAGTAGTCATCTAACCTAATTGATACTAACTTCACATATAATAAAATCTAAACCACCATTAACCCTACCATTAGGTATAATTCAAAATTCTAAACTATAATCATGCAAGAACACACATCTCTGCCCAAATCGAATCCACAACCATTTGAATCAACCCATAGTTTAATCTTAATATTTCAAGTTGACCAAGCAAACACAATCCAACTACCCAATTCAGATCCAAATTCAACCCTAATTCCCATCATCCACCATATCTCAAGATTAGTAAAGCAACTACCAACTAACTAATAGAAAGCCACATTCACAATTCCATCCATACTTGTTGGAGTTGGCCGGAGGTGAAGACTGGCCGAAGGTGAGGTGGAGATGGCCGAAGCAGTAGCTATAGAAGTGTTGGCCAGCTATGGTAGTCGCCTGTGGTGCCAGTCAATGGAGCAAAACCACTATTGGCAAGAGTAAAACTGGGGAGCAGTGATCGGTGGTTGGATCTTGTAAAGGCGGACGAAGTAGTGAATTGGTCGGTGTAGATCTGACTTGGGAGAATCAGAAACCCAAGTAGCTAGATCTTGCCAGAGTAGGTGTTGTTGGCGGACGACCCTAGATTCCATCGAAATAGGTGTAGTTGAGTAGAATCAGGGGTGGGGCAAGAGAATTGGGGATGGCCGGATCTAGTGGGCAGCAGCAAGCTCGGAGCAAAGAAATCGACTGAGATCTAGGGCTAACCTCAACAATCTCGTTCGACCACTCCCATTTGGAGATAAGACGCCCGTGGCTAATCTCCGACAACAACTATCGATTAAGGGCAGCTATGGTTGTGTCAGCTACTTGGCAGTGATGATAACCGACCAACGACAACGAGGCCGATTGGTCGAGGGTCGGCAGTAGATGGAGAAGGCAAGATCGGGAGAGGGAGAGGGAAATTCGGGGCCTAGCCTCGAATAGCAGCATGACCGACGCTGGCGATTTGCTAGCAGAGGCTAGTGGAGGTTGGCGGTGTCAGCTGGTTGTGGAGGTCGAGAGAAGAGATGAGGGAGAGCTCAGCGGTGGTGGAGAATCGGGAGGATGAGAAGAGATGAACAGTGAAGGGGAGAAATCGAGTGATTTATATAGGAATAGTTAGGTTAAATTAAATCCAACTTAGGCATTAATAATTATACTTAGGTTTATCAATTATAACCTTATGTTGATTAAATCAATCAACACCTAATTAAATTGATATTTCAAATAGGCTTTCTAAAAGCCTAATATATATATCCCCTTAAACTTGTCATATTAGCTCCGATTAAATCCATAAAAAATCCTAAAAATTCCCCCCAAAATTTATAAGTTTATTTCTCAATTAACACCCTATTATTTTATTATTTTTTAATTAGTCGTATTTAACATTCTCCCCTACTAATAAAAATTTGGTCCCCAAATTTACTACTTAGGTGCGACAACCACAATAGCATAGTCAATTAGTTTAAGAATCGAAGAAACTAGACACACCATAAGGAAACATGTGAGGATATCGAGCTTGGATCTCATCCTCAAGCTCTCAAGTTATCTCCTCATTAGTATGATGTTGCCATCCAACTTTGACTAGTTAAATTATTTTGTTCCACAATTGATACTTCTTGCGATCCATAATTCGCACAGGAACCTCTTCATAGATTGTATCAGGTAGAAGCGGAATCGACACATCCCTCAGAATGTGAATAGGACCCAGAACATACCTCCTCTGCATGGATAAATGAAACACATTATGTACCACAAGGGTCAATGGTAGTGCCAACTAATAGGCTACTCCACCTATCCTCTCTAGTATCTAAAAGGGTCTAATACAATAAATAGCCAACTTGCCCTTCAGACCAAAACTTTTAACCCCTTTAGTGGGTGAGACATGTAGAAACACATGATCATTTACAGAAAACTCTAGAGGTCTCCACCTCTAGTTTGAATGACTCTTTTTTTGATCCTGAGCCTCTGACATTCCTCGTCAGATGATACGTATTAACTCTGCATCATGCTGAATGCTCTGTGGCCCCAACATATGTTGTTCGCCAATCTCTTCCCATAAGGTAGGAGATCGACATGCTCTTCCATACAAAGCCTCAAACGGTGCCATTTGAATCACAGAATGATAGCTATTATTGTACGTGAATTCCACTAGGTGTAAATGATCCTCCTAGCTACCTCCTAAAGTAAGTCCTCTTTAACTAGATGTGACTCAGGTACATAAAGTCTTCTCTGAAAATACAGAATATTGTTCACATCACATGAAAATTCTTTCTGGTAATTATAAATTATGGACAGGGAAATTCTTCTCGTGATCTTTCAGTTGATGAGAAGCATACGATATTACCCACCCATGTTGCATCAAAAACTGCATCTATCCCCTGTAGCGATGCACCAGCGTAGAGCACAAATCCATCTTCTCTAAAGGGAAGCACAAAGACGGGTGGAGTAACCAGTCTTTGTTTAAGCTCTTGGAAACTTGTCTCGCAAGCCTCTGTCCATGTAAATTTTTACTCCCTTCCTAGTCAGTCAAGTCAATGAAATAGCAATGTTGGAAACATCCTCTACAAATCTCCAAAAATATTCAGCCCATCCTAGAAAGCTATGAACTTCCTGTATTGTCTTCGGTTGCTCCCAACCCGTAACGACCTCTACTCTCAAGGAATTCATTGATTTCCCTCTACTAGAGATAACATGTCTGAGAAATCCCACTGAAAACAACCAAGATGCATACTTACTAAACTTCGCATAGAATTGACCGGGAATGTATCATAATGTCATCAATAAAGATAATGAGTCATTCTATAATGAGTCTTTGATACCGGTGTCGTATATAGAATTGACTCAATCATAAGCTCCACATGTCTTTTCGGGGCAAGCCGGGGAGTTCTTTCGAAAATACGTTTGGGCATTCTCGAACCATAGGAACATCCGAGGGTTGTGAAGCACCATCTTTCTCAGCCTTAATCAATGATTGTAGATATCTCATCATCCTTAGTCCTAATGAATTTCCAAGAGGGGTGATCTAAAAGTCGAAAAGTAACCACCCTTGCTCAACAGTCAACTATAGCATAGTGGGTAGTCAACAAATCCATGTCCAAGATGATGTCCAATTCTATCATAACGAGCACCCAAAGATGCACTCCCAGTGAATGACTATCAAAGTCCAAGGGGCATTTTCTGACTTCCTGACTAATGGTCAAGACCTCTTCAGATGGCAGAGATACCGCTAAGTCATGTGATCTGAGTATAAGAATTCTATCAATTCTTACCCAATAATGGTCCATCTAATACCTCTTAATGTCATCATGAAATAAAATCCAAGTAATGGACTGATCCTGAAAATCATCCTCTACATCATCCACCAAGTAACGACTGGATCTCATTGATGGTATGCAACTAATGTAGCCTTCTTTACTATAAGGATCTTGAGCAAAAAAATACCACATAAGCACAGTGGAATACTATCAAGATCCTTTCTAGAAGATCCATGCGAAGGAAATCGTATACTAGGGGTTATGAGAGTTATACCTTTGTTGCGTGAGCTACGTTCTCCCGGCAGCAACTTTGGTTCTTGTTGGATCTCAGCACGATCAAG
>JBBUKS010484382.1:0-16140 GCA_038050645.1 Hedychium gardnerianum
ATTATTATTATTATTATTATTATTATTATTATTATTATTATTATTATTATTATTATTATTATTATTATTATTCAAACAGTTTGAACTCGATCCTCTTCTTCTATTATTCTTCTATATCTTAGAAGGGAGTAATAGTTAAAAGTTAAGTACATTTCAATCTATAGTCTGTTTTTATTGAGGTTTATAAGTGTTAAACAATTATGTTTTTTTATAGAGAACTATTATTGTTAAGCTTTCACTCATGCTTGCTTAAATCATTCATGTATGTCCTACCGGACAAAAATTTTAAAAAATATTTTTTATTTTTATTATCATCTAAAAATATAATAACTAGATCCATAGTTACTACATATTAATAATTAATATTATAATTGAAGCATAAAAATGAAATTATAATCTAAAGATTCCTCTAAAATGATTTCATATTTTTTGAAAAAAAATAAATTAATAAAAATATTTATTTTAATAGAGTGATCCTTTATATAAGGAGAATAAACATCGAATGAAATATTTTATATTTATAGAGAATTAATTTTAAAATCTATTGAAATAATTATTCGTAGGTGTTAATTATGTCAATTCACGGAGGCAATCGTTAATATTATAGCAATTATGCACATGAAAGTTTATGATTTTATAAGATGGAGTTATGTTGACTGAGTAAAATCAAGTGAAAGGTTTAGTAAAAATGAATTAATACTGTTTATTTGAGATGTGCATTGAGGAGCAAAAGAAATACAAAGTAAAAAAAAAAACTCTTAAGAAAAAAAAAAAGGACAGAGAGCAGCCGTGTAAGGTTGCCCGCGGAGGACGCACAGGGCCTCTCGTGGCCGCGCAGCGTCGCTGTATAAGGTGGCGCAGGGCGGCCGCGTAGGGGCCCCGAGGCCATGAGCACGAGAAAAATAATTAAAAATACGAGGGAAAAAAGAAAAATATTCGTTTTGTCCAATTTCGACGAATAAAAATATTTAAAATAACATCCCCGAATGAATTTTTAAATGTTGTCTGTCAGATATTTTATAATAATTAAAATAGCGGATAAGATGAGTAATCCAATTATTTTTTTTCATGAAATAAACGTTGAAAAAAATTCTCGCGAAAAACTTTCCCCAACGAGAGTTTAAAGATTAAACATCTAAGGAACTAAAAAAATCGAAGCATAATCTGTTTGACAAATCCAAAAGCTTGTTAAATTGATTGTTCAGCAGCACCATCGTCCTCCCAGCACTCGCCTGCACTTCCCCTGCGCTCCAATCCAATCTCCATTGATGCCGACACAGCTTTGGGCGATGCAATCAAGGAAACATATTGATGTGGCAGTGGAGCTCGATGGGCGTTAGAGGAGGATCTTCAAGTCCAGGCATGTGACTTTGCACGGCTAATTATCACCTCTTTAATTAAAGCAGAATGATATGCCGGGCTTTATAGAGAAGTGGAGGGACTCCTATACCCCCAATAATTATTGCATGCTCGACGTACCATTCTCGATACAGAGATCCGGAATCACAAGTCTTTGCCTTTTTACTGCATCGCATGTGCAGTTCTTCCGTTTGGTATGATTATACTTGATATTTTTTTGTTTAAAAGTCCAAAAACTATCAGAGATAGGAACTGCTGTCGAGGATTGTTGTTCATGGCATTACAAAGGAGATTTATAGCACGCGAAGAGCTAGCTGAATCAGTAATAGTAACAGAGTAGCGATCGAAACAAATAGAGATCAAACAGGATCATAATCTTGCTGATTACCAGTTGAGTATTAGTTGGTGGCGAAAGCATTGCTTGAGTTGATCGCCGTGACTTGTTGAGAGAGATTTCGCCCGGCGCTGCTCTGTTCCTGGAGCCTCCTTGGTTGATTAATTGGCCTTGGATTTGCCGTGCTTTTTCGGGGGTGGGGATTTAATGAGGCTGCCGAGGCCGCCTTCTTCCATGGCGTAGATCGAACGGTCTCCGACCAGGCTCGTCGCAGATTGGAGCAGAGTTTGAGAGAGGAAATTTGCAGTTGGAGGGTCAAATTTAGGATTTTGACCATCGAAGATGGGATTAGAGCTACATGAAGAAGCAGTGGTGGCAATACCGTTTAGATTGGAAAGAGGAGCGGTTCTAAAGAAGGAAGAGGAAGGGAAGGGAGGTTTAGGAAGGTAAGTGGAGATGGAAGCGGCGCCGGCGTCGAAAAGATGGAGTCTTGGCCGGGAGGAGGACCCTGAAGGAGCAGCGGCAGTGGCGAAGGGCGGCGTTGGGAATCCAGTGAACTGCTGCACCATGGAGCGGAAGTTGGAGGTGTCGGTGGCGAGTACAGTGGTCGGAGCTCGCCTCGAGGCCCTCGACCGCTTCTTGGACCCCCTGGGCACATCGGGTGCAGCTGACGGAGGAGGAGGAGCGGAGGCCGAAGGCAGGACGGCGGTGGAAGTGGAGTTGGTGGAGAAAGGAAGCCACAGGGAGTCGAGGGGGAGAGAGTTATGCTCCGGCGGCGGGGGTAAAGGGAAGGAGCAAGGGAAAGAGGCGAGATAAGGGGAGAAAGAATCGAAGACAGGAGTAGGCCCCGGTGGCGGCGTTGCGGGTGGGTGTAAAAAGGAAGCCAAGGAGTCGCCAAGAGAGTCGTGGTCGTCGTTGTCGCCGCCGCCGCCGCCGCCGCTGCTCGAAGACTGGAAGCTGCCGCTGTAGGACGACGCCATGCTCGATGAAAATCAATTTTGTAATTCTCTCTGTCTCTCTCGATGTTTGCTCCGCTTTCTAAAACGTTCTGCAAAGGCTGGGAAAGGAAGAGAGGTAAGAAAAGGAGGCGATCGATGTGTTAAAAAGAGAGAAAAAGAGACATCAAATAAAAGGCTGAGAGATGGAGCTCCAGAGTTCCATTGGAAAGATGAAAGATCCAATTGGTCATTGGGTTTCAGAAGATGTGGACCAATCAAGTCTACGGATTTGTAATTCATAGAGCAGCCAGTCGTCGCGGAACGGGATGGGAACTGGGATGTGATGGAAGAGAGGGAGGGAGGGAGGGAGTTGAAAGGTCAAGGGCACGGAGACAAAATTAAAGGCAATACGTCCTGTCCAAGTGATTAAGCTCAGAATAATTGATCCATCCATCCATCCATTCTTTTTTATAATTATTCTTCACGATTTACTTCTTTCAAATTAATTTTAAAATAAACGAAAGAAAAAACTGAGTCTAAAAGTAATTTTCTTTCGCGTTTCACCTTTTGTGGTGAAATAAAATTAAATTAACAATCTATATATATATATGTGATGGGCAATGTAAATATATGCTCGCTGGATCCTGGAAGTCTTCTTGTTGTGGTTGATTTCGATTCAACTCTCCCTCTAGAGCAAAATGGGAATAATAAAAAAAAACTCAAGCAAATGAAAATATAAAAAACCTCGATTAAATGAACCCACATGTGCAAGAGGTTAATTTAGCATCACAGCCGGTTGTACATAGAAATGAGGCTCTTCAGCTTCTCTGCTTCAGGTTTTAGGTTGTCGAACCTCGTCGAGCTTGGTATCCTCCACTTCCAGTTCCCCAACTGCAAAAGGATGGTGCAAGAACTCACGTTAAAAGAAAACAAAATAATGCAGTCCGTAGTAACTCGTACATGCACCAAATCTTCCAAATGGTTGGATAGTAATAATTTCAGAAAGAAGCTTTGGTGACTATGTCCACAATAAAGAACCAAACTAGAACCCGATTAACCTGTGTTGCGGGTGTGTTCATCCTAGCATTACTTCCGAGACAAAGGATGTCTTGCATCGTTATGATAGTAGTCCGTGCTGCTGAAGAGAGAGCACATTGAATCAGAGCCCATGATATATTCGTGCCATCAGCCAAGGAAAGATACTTCCTCACCTGCATAATCAACAATCAAGACATCAACAAATAACGAAACTTAGAAAGGAGTCATGACCAATATTTCATCTAGAAAAAATAATGCAAGTACTCACAGTATCCTTCTCCTCCTCGCCGATCGTCTCCCACCATCCTAGGATCTGAAACATCAAACATGCAAAGAATCAAGTAGGAGTAAGGCCTGGAGCTTGGTATCGACATTTCTTAAATATTCTATTCTTAGCTTTGATAGATAGCCAAAGAAGAGTAGAACAAAAGAGCCTCACTGTATCATTATCATGTGTGCCTGTATATACGATTTGTTGCTCTTCATGGTTATGAGGCAGGTGAGGGTTATCCGCATTACTTCCAAAGGCTAGACAAGCAATCAAACCAATAAAAATAGTAACTACTTCACTAAGGTCGAGATATAGATTAACTTATTGTATACCAAACTGGAGAACCGCCATGCCAGGAGCACCGATATCCTTCCTTAGCTGAACCACATCTTGTGTTATTACTCCCTAAAAGAAAAAAAAGAAAAAATATTATGGCTGAGTTGAAAAAATAATAATGAAAAACATCTTAAAATCACATGAGGTACACAGACAAATTGGCATATAGGGTAGTAGCGTACCAAGTCCTCTGCAATTATTTCAATGTTCCCAACAGCTTTAAAGACAGCATCAAAGAAAGCTTTCCCTGGTCCAGCCTAATGGCAATCAAGCAACAAAGATATAACTTGTGTTCTAGCATGAAATTGTATGACCAATTCAAATGATGCTTACTTTCCAGCTTCCAAACATGGCGATACTAGATTCTGCACATTTACAAATTAGAAAAACAAACATCAGCCAGAGGGCAATCAACCAAATTTATGCTTAGCAATCTGTATCATATATATATATATAATACATAACAGCCACAGGTTAAGTCGACGCACCGGCAGGGACGGCCCAAAAGCCAGCTAACCCTCGAAAGTGGTCTATCCGAAATTCATCATAAAGGTCAAGAGCACGCCTGATTCTCTGTATCCACCAAGCAAAACCATTCTCCTCCATAGACCTCCAATCATACAAAGGACTGGTGCAGAAAGACAACCGAAATAGTAAATGGATACTCTAGACTAGTTGATAATTAATGACATCAAAGTTTCTTTCAAAAGGGGGAAATAAAGCCTTCCCAGAGGGCCTCTCTAATTGGTCGTAAAATGCAAAAATTCTGCCATTGAACAACCAATTCTCAAAACATGAAGTTAACTATGACAGTTGAGTGAGAATTTGAATGAGGTTTGACCCATGCACACTTTAACCAAAATTGAAATAGTAAAAAATATAATATACATAAATAAACCTTGGATTGCTACCTGAAGATAGTGATAAGTACAAACGGAGAAGTAAAAGAAACAATGTAATAGAAACTATCCAAAATGTCAAAGTACTGGAAATCAGAGAAGAAGGATTGTCATCATCTCGAGAACTATCAAACAACGTTACAATCATATAGCAAAGAGTTAGCATTGTGAATAACCAAAAGAAAAATACCAAATCTCATTTGGTAAGCTTAAAGAGGCCAACAATGTTCAAGACTTTTAGGAGCATAACCATCAAGAATTCAAGATCATGAAAAGAGTAGAGTTAGAAAGGGGATAAAAGAAAGAAGAGAAGTTATATATTTATAAACATAACTCAGCTATGCGAGTTTTGAATTGTTGTTCCAAGTCAGGGTTTTGATCAACAACCACAACAATACAGTTTATCGCCTTTCAGTGACATGCCTATATCAAAAAATGAGGGTAATGCATCAAATGAGAGCATTGATTAATGTAGCATTCTAGTGAGATCAACACCATATTTTCTAAGATCCAAATTAAATAATACTCTTAAAACATCTAGCATTAAACCAGATTTTTCCGTGTCCACAAATATATCTAAGTTAAACCCTAAAACTCGGACTTGAACTTGTACAATTGAAATATGAACATATATCAATTTTTCTGACCCTGACATCACTCCTCTTTTTGCAGCGCTTCATTTCCTCCCTTGATTGTCCTTGCTGTTAAAGGATGAGCCATGGGTCCTATCTCAGCTAATTGTCTAAATAGATTCCAGATGGTACCAACGAGGTAAACCATGTCTTGGGCAATACCACAGAAACTGTATTGGCATGAGTGACATAGTGAGCCAGTGCCAACACAGTATCATTATTGATTGACACTTAGAACGATACATTTTGGTGGCCATAGGCACTTAAAACGGTGGAATTATCTAAAATTTAGGAGTCGGACTGAGCATCAATAAAACTCTAGGATGATGTAATTTGTGGTGGTTGTTGAGAAAGTTGAGTCCCTTTATATAAGCAAAAATAAAAAATAACAAAAGATTTTATTACCATAGAAGCCAACAAAGTACATTAATTATTATCAAAGGATGTGAACCTGTTCCATAGTTGCCCAGTTTCACTGAAGGCATCAGGTGGGACACCGCTTACAAGTCTAGGAAAACCACTTCTATCCTGAACCAGAGAACAAACCAGAACAGAAAAGAAGAATTATTGTATGCAAGAAAGTTTACTTTCAATGGCTTGAAAATGCTAATGTAGTTACCAGTAAAAATGATTTCTTATTAGCCCAAACATCTGCACTATGATGACCTACATAAATAGGCATGTCTCCAATAATTTTAATTCCTAATGTTTGTGCATGCTGACGAACCCTTTGCCATTGTCTTTGAAACAAGAACTGCTGAGCAATAAATATATTTATCTGCATTGTCAGGAACATAGCAAGAATACTTTAAAGAAAAGTATATGAAGATGAAAAAACTGAACTTTGGCTAATTTTGTAAAAGGTTGTTACAAAGTCTTTGTGTTTTTGATACACATCCTCCAAAGCTGCGAGATGCCGATTTTTCAACGGTTCAGGCCATTCATTCCAGGAAAATGCATTAACACTGTTATCAATTGCTGCAAATAGAGCTGCATCTTCAAGCCAACCTGAATAGAATGACATCAAAGACTGGGGTTGGTTAGCATGATTGAATTCAATCTATAAGCAGGAGAAACAATGGTACTGACAGATATACCTGAAATTTCAGGATCCCTTTGAAAATCATAGAATTGCCGTTTAAGAATGCCCTGACTTAGAAGAAGTCTTTCAGCTGCCTGATAAAAAAAAATGCATTAATCCAAAATAGTTAACTATGGATTTTACTCGTCCACAGTGGTTGCGCAAATATGAAAAATAGGACATTAGTAAATTCTAGGTGTTACCGCAAATAACTTTCTATGTTAATCAATAACTTAACATAAAGTTCACCAAAGCTAACCAAATCGTGGTTTCAATCCCCAGCTGACTTGAGAAGTGTCAACCTATCATGTGCCAGTGCTGGCGGGTGTGCCAAGCGGGCAGAAGAAAAGAAAGGGGAAAGAGTAGAAGGAGATAACATTGTCTGGGACTTCACTGAAGCATCATAGACCATGACGCGAGCCATTGTTGTCATGGTAAACCACGAGTGAAGCCTTCACTGTCATTGAGAACAATGAACTAAGTCATCGCTGTCTCAGGACATCTTTAATCCATGGGTTCACCTCTTAATACTTGCTGAACTAGTGTATGATGTTCCAAATTCTGTTCCACAAAATTTTTTTGCTGGTGCATAGAGATGTTGAATCAAAGGATTTCATGGTGAAAAAGTGATAGGCTCAGAAGAAATAAATAACACGAAAAAAAATATTTTATTAGAGGAAGTACTGGGAATTGTTTCCTCACATATACTGGTCAAAAGAAAGAAGAGTTGCAATGGAGTGATTATCAAGGATTAATAAATTTCATCTCTGTATGACTAATAAAAGTGGTACAATTATAAAATAATAAAGTGCACCAACCCATTTAAGGAATTACTTGTACAGCTCCATTCTATTCAGCCTATTGTTGATAAATTGAACATGCTGTATTAAGCTAAGATATTTCACCAAAAGATTAAATTAAGATTATGAAGATAAATACCTGGCATTCTCGACATGTTCTACATATATGACACGCCAAGAAGATACCAGTTTTTGCTTGACATAAAGAATAAGTATGTATAAAAGCAACAATATAGCCAAGAATTACCTACTTTTGCGACCAAAGGGTCCTTCAGCATTGCAACTGCTTCAAAGTCAACATGCTCCATATCCCTGCAAGTTTAAAATAAATGTGAGAACATCAGTGTACAAAAATATAGTCTAAAATAAGAAATTAGTAAACTCACGTTGGTTCCGGAAGTTCATCCTTCAACAGTAAACCATCCTTGACTAACTCCTCAAGAGAAATCAATAGCGTGTTACCACAATTTGCATCCTACATTTAGCATTACAAATATTCATGTGACTCAATAACAGTAGAGCACATAAATATTTGTTCACAAATCATTCCGCCATATACAAGGTACAACTCTAGATCATAGCGTTTGATATTATCTTCCCCACCAATTGAGTCAAATCATTAATGATGTGAGAAAAGTTAATGATGTTCCTTTTCCAAATTAAATGAACAAAGAAATTGATAATCATTCATGTATTCACCTATATTAGATGTGGGTGAAGTTGCAAAATAAAAGTAAATATAGAAAGTGATTCGGCACCAGAAAGAACACCTCACAAACAATTCGAAGAGAATCACTTAACTTATTTACTTATAAAAATAAAAATAAATAATTACATAATTAATTCAATTAAATTTTGGAGAAGCAAGGTAACAAATATAAATTAAAAGTGCACGGTTGACATAGGCAGCATAGAAAAGATTGCTCATGCTCATCAGTTTCGAAACTCACATTCTATTTTTTAGCTAAAAAAATTCTTTGGATTATCTAGCTGATTTATACTATAAGGAGACAGTAACAGTGCACAGGTTACCTCTTAATGCATATCAAATCGAGATTCTATACTTATGTTATTTGTACCTACATCACATACAAAGTAATATAAAGGTATTGAATTCAAGGGCATGTATTCAATTAATGTGCCAAGTGATACTAAACTGATTTATAAAGAATTTCCATATACTAACTATATAGGATATGTATGGAAACACGGATATTTGATCATCAAGAGAGTAAGATTGAGACCTAGTAAAATTGGCCACTTGACCAAGGACAGAGGAAAGTTTATGGCAGATTGTTATCACTTATCATTTAAATGGAGCATGTTCTCTAACAAGGTAGCAGAAGCAAATTAGAAGCAAAAAAACCCTGATTTCCTTGTTTATATTGCCAAAAATTAATGTACCTGGCCAGAGTAGGGTGATCCATCTTCCCTGGACTTCCTACCTGGTGGAACAAGCGGTAGAACCTACAAAAAACAAACCAATATTGTTAGTCACTTATATTACACTGTCCGACCAGGGAAAAAAAATAGTTTTTCATAGTTTAAATTACACATGTTAATAATCAATACATATATCAAACAGCCTCCGACAGTACTGAAATTTTATAATTTGATCATAAAACACATTAAGCGTTACAATTAGGGATCAAACTAAGATAATCCGATGTTTTCAAATCTAGAAATTTCGAGATTTACAAAAAGTAAAAGTAGTTAGTTTGCGGAGAATGCAAACAACAAGTATTTACTTTAAAAGAAGTTAACCACTAACTTTGTTGAAGAAAAAAAATTATAAGATCGCTTTAAATTTCAAATGCAGCAGTACCATTGCAACTAGAGATAGAAAAAAATACCAAAAAGTCGGTATATCATACTTACCATATTGAAATATACCGATTTTACGGTATATCAAAAATTTAGTACGGTATTATATCGTACCGAATTTTTTGATATCAATATAAGATTTATATCGAAATTTTCGGTATACTACACGGATACCGAAATTTTACTATAAACCGTATGAAATTTATATCATACTGGAATTTCAGTATACGGTATCAATATAAAAAAAAATTATCCTGAATTTTTCGGTAGTTGATGGTTCGGTATAGAACGACCCTAATTGTAACAAAACCCTTGCATAGCGGGAAAAGGAATTTATCACAATGCCAAAGAATCTTAAAACATAAAAGAAGAACAGGAAACCACACAACAACCTGCCACACAGATACGCCAGCGGAATGAAGCCAATCCAAGAAGCGGATAGCCTCGTCGCCGAGATCCCCGATCCCGTGCGGACCTGGCAGGGAAGTCGGATGGAGCAGAACGCCAGCCCTCCGCCGTCGCCTAGGGTCCGCGACCGGCGTCCAAGCTTCGTAGTCGTCGGGCAAATCGTCCCCGGCGCGCAGCGGCTCCGCCAGCACTGCAGAAGACGCGAAGAGCCGATCGCAATGTCGGCGGCGAATCCTAGTCCGCCAAGACGGCAGTGAAGGGGCTGCGATCTGCAATCTGAGGAAAGAAGGGAGTGCAACGATCTGGCCGCGGGTGGAGAACGAGGCAGAGACTGGCAGGATGCCCGGGGAAAGGGAAAGCGCTACCATGGAGAGATAGAAAGAGAACGTACGGAGGAAGAAGGGGAGGGAAATAGTAACTAAAAAAAAGAAATCTTGTGTTGGATCGTATGACACGAAACCGCCACCTGTGCTCTTCATCAACATGATTATATCGGTGATACAAAAAGTGGTTCCCCACCCCATGACTTTTTCAACGGTTTACAAATTTTTTTTCGAGATTTAGTATTAAAGAAAATACGAATGATAGATAAATGAGAGCGGTTCGCTTATTTTTAGGATATTTTCTTAATTTTTAAAAAAAAATATTTAAAGATTATGATAAATTAATAGATAATTTTTTTATTGGACTTAATAGTCGATAATTTTTTTTATAAAATTAAATTTATTATCTCTGAAATTAATCAATATAAATTGAATAAAAAAATATATAAAAAATTAATTTATAATTATATTTAATTATTTAAAAATATCACATATCAATAATTTTAATAAGTTGAAAATATTTATTTATTTCACCTAGTGTGTCTGGTGATTTCTATCCGAGATATTAATAAATAATTGATTTAAAAATATTAAATTGATGAGTTTATAATTATTTCTTGATTTATTTTGATGATTAATTAAAAAAAAATATGAATTAAATTGATCATTCTCAAAATTAATTGATATAAATTAGATAAATATATTAACTAAACAAAGTGAGGATAAATTAATTTATAATTATATTTGATTGTTTAAAAAGCATCACATATCAATAATTTTAATAAGTTGAAAATATTTATTTATCTTATCCAGGACATTTACTTGAACAATACATTTATTCGGACGTTTCATGCATAGTAGTAGTAGAGACGTAACTAAGTATTTCCACGGGACGAGTAGATGATTATTGTATGGGGTTTTGTCATCAAAATATCTAGAGATCAATTATTGACAACGTAATACTTATCAGGTTCCTGTTCTCTTACATGTAATGATCACTATTCAAAGACTAGTAGTTATTTGTAATTTATCTTCCTTTCAAATAGTGGGGAGTCACTCTAGAGGAGCCGTCGAGATGACGATTTCATTTTTATCACCTAGAGACATAACTAAACACAGTTATAAGTCTTGGCCAAAGTTAGTACCTATTCGAATGTTAACGAGGTGGAATAGAAGTTGAAAGATGTTAAAACTTGAAAATATTCATGCTCAGGAATATCCTTGAAAAAACATTGTACATCGGGAACATTTCATAAAGACCTAACAAATTTATTACCTTACAATATCGCTACTAGCTAACATACGAGAGTATTTCCGATCAAAAACATCATCTATATATCCATCTAGGTCATAAGAATCTCTCCACCCGAGAATATACTGCTCCAGGTCAACCCCCTCTACTCCTAATCTAATCATCTTTATAATATGTCTTCTGTATAAGTTTGACGGAAAACTGACAACGAGAAAGTCAACATCAGCCCATATGACAAACGATGACTCTTGTACGGTGATGGACGTATTACAACTCTGCGAGTAGAATCGCTCATGTTCACTCATTTAGCAGAATAATAATTATGTTTATTTTAAATATTTTTTATAATTCATCTCTAAATTATATAAATAAATAAATTATAAAATCAATTTATCTGATTGAGGATGGAAGGAGCTCATATCAACTAATGTCTCTTGACAAACTCGTAGGCTCGCGTAGATAATCTGTTGCACTTCTATAGAAGGGGAGGTATTTAGAACAAAGGGAGAAAATTCTAATAATGTATTTGGTTAAAGTTATCATGAATAACTTGATTATATATTAAGATTATCAATAAAAAAATTATTTAATTTAAATAACAAATGTTTCTTGAATAATGATGTATGTTTTTGTCAGATATACTGACGCCGAGGCAAGCGGTGGAGCTGCTGACCACGGCGAAGCAGCTCCACCTCTCAGTGCACCAGTGGGGCGATCAGCGTGACGAAAGACGAGCCCAAAACCAATCATAATAAATATAGAGATATCTTATTTCTAGTTTATCTTATTTTATTTATAAATGCAAATAAAATTAATTATCAAGACCTTTCTTATCATAGTGATCACTCTGATCACTCTGTTCACTCTGTTCCTCTGGAGATGAATATCAAATCTTGTGATCTCAGAAGATAATAATAACAACTCGAAGCGTAATTTTATTCGAATTTCATATAAGTACATAGCAGAAATCATACGTTAACCCAGCTCGATTACTTGTTCCATGAGCATAAACCAGAAAACACTAACTGAGAAGTGAGTATACATACTCTCTCGCACTCAAAGCCTGTGGAACTTCAGCGGAGCGCCATGCTGAGGTTGGAGGGTGAAAACCGAGGTCGGCGCATGAGAATACGACGGCGAGAGCTCGAAGGAATACCGTTGCAGGATCAGTCCCAGTGCCATCTTGGCTTCGAGCAGCGAATAGTTTTGACCGATGCAGACGCGGGGGCCGCCGCCTAACGGGAAGAACGCGAACTGATCCTTAGACGCCTTGGAGACGCCTTCAGCAAACCGCTCTGGATTGAACTCGCTCGCATCTTTGCCCCAGTAGTCTCGATCGTTGTGGATGAACACAGCAGGAAGTGAGATCCCTACGCCTGCTGGGATCAAAAAGTTCCCGATTTGCAATGGTTTGTATGTTGTCCTCTCGAGAATAGGCACAGGTGGGTACAGCCTAAGAACCTCGTACAGTATCATTGTTGCCTGTGTTAATCGACAAGTTAGTACACATCTGCAGATCATTCTCACACTTAAAAAAGGAGAAAATCAAATACTTACAATCTTCAAACGACCCAATTCTTCAAATTCAGGTTTGTTTTTGCCAAAGACTTGCAAAACCTCTTCCCTAGCTCTTTCTTGCCAGTCAGGATGCATGCTTAGTGTAATCATCGTCATGGTAAACAAGACGGAGGTTGTTTCTTGGCCTGCAAAGAAAAAGAGCTTGCATTCTTCGATCATGTCTTCAGTAGTCATCCCTGCCTTTTTGTCTCCTGATTCTTGGGCGTGTCTTTGAGTGGACTCCAGCAACAGCCCCAGGAGGTCTTGTTTTGGTGGTTCACCCATCTTGATAGCCTCCTCCCTCTTCTTTATTATACCCCTTAGAATCGACCGGACTTCGCGATAGATTGCTTTCCTTCTGTTGTTCTTTGGAGTAGGCAGAAATCTGCAAGACGATCCATTAATGCAATATTGTTGAAGAAAGATACGACGATTGAGTAACTCACCTGAAACCAGGGATATATATCGACTGCAAGGACAGGAGTAGCAGTTCAGCTTGCTCGGACTGAAGCTGGAAAATTCTTTTTCCTTCCTTGTAGCTACTACCAAAGGCGGTGTGAGAGATCACATCCGCGCTGAGGCCTTGGAACTCCGGCCAAATATCAATTTCAGAAGACCCCTCTGGACCGAGAATGCTCTCCCATTTCTCGATCATTTCAGTACAACAAGCCAACATAGCAGGCAGCATTCCCTGCAAGGCAACCATGCAGATTTGAAGCTACAAGATTGATTGATGATGGGAGATGTAATGAAGATATTCACCTTCAGTTTCTCGAGGTGGAAAGCAGGGTTGAGAATCTTCCTGTGTTTAGCCCACTTTTCGCCATGGTAGCTGAAAACTCCAGTGGTGAGGAGATATCCATAGGGGCCCAAATCAGGTCGTCCGATTTGATCAAACTTCTTGGCTAGCACTTCCTTCACCAGCTCTGGTTCCATTAGAGTAACACGGGGAACAGGCCCTAGCCAAGTGAAGGATGTTCCGCCTACGCGAATCGAACAAGATTTCAACAAGTTGCCCTAGATTTTCATTGCGAACACGCCGATCCGATCGATGAATCCGATCGATCTGACAAGACGATGTAGGAGGTCGGAGTTAAAAGGAGGCGAGGGCGCTCACCGAGCTCTTTAGTTTTGCGGGTGAGGAAAGCGGCGACGCGAGGGGCGATGTCGTGCGAAAGGGGCGGCATGGGCTTGGACTCCGCCTCCTCCATGAGGCGCCCCATCTCCTTGAGGTCGCCGAAGAGGAATCGGTAAGGGGTGCCGGCGAGGCCCTGCGCCCGGAGCATCCGCTCCAGCTGCCTCGGCTTCCACCACAGGGCGTTGAGCGCCTTCGCCACCGCCCACGCCGCCAGCAGCAGCGGCGGCAACCAGAGCAGCGCCCCGCTCTGGAGCATCGCGGCCGACACAACCCAACTCATGAGAGCAGAAATTGAGGAAGGCACGAGGAGGCAGGCACGGACTTAAAAAGTAATAGATGAGTGTGGGCGCATCAAAGAAAGATTCCATTTAGATAATGCTAAGCCGCATTCACATTAATCCACTCTCGAAACCATACCGAAAATTATAGAACATACTTTCACTCTTTTTTTTCACACGGTAGCCGAGCTGATATTTACGTAGGACGTATTATCAGATAGACATAATTTGATAGGTAAATATTTTTTTTTAATTATTTTATTTTTATTAAAAAAATCATTTAATTAAAACTGAATAAATCTTCCTAATTTATTTTCTTTTAAAATAGATGAAATTGTTAAAATAACGATTTCATTTTTACTATTATATATAATAATTTTTTTTTCATAATTGAAGACTTTTAAAAGTCAAATTAGATATATGTATTTAATTTGACTGGTACAATTGAGAAGTTATTTGTTCTTAATTGAAGGCTTTTTATAAGTTAAACTAGATAATATCTATCTAATTTGTTTATATATTGTCATCCCTTATACAATTGTCCAAGGGTGTGAAAACTCGAAATTACAATCTACACAAATTTTTACGACTCTTAATTTCTTAGGATGAGGTGTCACCATCTTTTAGGATTTCCCATGCCCAAAGTTTAGATTTCGTGTCTATTTGTCCAAAAGTTTTGTCGGGACTTTATATGTCCGTACCAAATTCTAGTGTGCAATTTGTTGACTTCCTTATATTTGCACATGTCCTATAAAATTATCTATTTGGGACCCCAATCTCCCTTTGCACTAGATATTATTAGGGTTAATTAAATTATCTATTTGGGACCGCAATCTCCCTGATGTACTAATCATTTTTCGAATTAATTAGATTAATTTTCATAATTTATCTCTTTCGTATTGGTCTTGGGACAAACTGACGGGGGTGTTGGAGACGAGCGTTTCTTCTTTTACCATCATCTATTTGGGACCGCAAGCAATTTTTTTTTGTTTTCAGAATCTAGCTCTGCTTGCCGTCTCAGCCCCCGGATTAGATGAGCGAAAGTTCTGATCATTTTCAAATATCTATAATTTTAATTTTAACTACAATATAATATAGAATGATTTTTTTAAAATAAAATAAAAAATTTAAGAGGTTAGTTTACTTAAACTAACGATAAAATATTTATATTTTTAAATTTATTTTAATAATTGATATTTTTTTATATAAAATTAGATTTATGATCTTTTAAATTAATTGATTAAAAAAATTAAATATTTAAATTAATAAAAAAAAACACTATATTTGCTTGCAATCAAATCATGTCGCATTATACAATATAACGAAATCATTAAAATAGAAATAAATATTCTACACATCGTCTTTAAATATCCATAAACGTGCTTCAAAATTATTTTACATATGAATTAAAAGAAAATTAGTCTTCTTCTAAGATTAATCTAGTTACGTAACTGGATTATTAGTAAAAAAATAATTAATATTTTTTTTTAAAAAAATAGCTTGAATATTATAATTTAAATCCTAAACATTAAGCCTCAAATTCTTAATTTTTTGTTTGCAAAAAATAAAGAATTTTTTTTTTATACCGGGTGAGAAACTTATGTGAAGTTCGTTCAATCATTTGTAAAATTAATCGATTTAAAAAAATTAAATTATACAAAAAATATATATG